>CAUYON010023077.1:0-15033 GCA_963573935.1 Arctocebus calabarensis | reverse complement strand
GGAAGCATATGACAGAAATTCCATGACACATCAGAACTTAAGAATTCTGAACTTATGATTACCATAGTAAATAAAAACAGAATATGTACCACAATTTATTAATCCATTCGTGGATCGATGGGCACTTAGGTTTCTTCCATGACTTAGCAATTATGAATTGGGCCGCAATGAACATTCTGGTACAGATATCTTTGTTATAATGTGATTTCTGGTCTTCTGGTATACCATGGAATATTACTCAGCCTTCAAGAAAGATGGAGACTTTACCTCTTTCATGTTTACATGGATGGACCTGGAACATATTCTTCTTAGCAAAGTACCTCAAGAATGGAAGAAAAAGTATCCAATGTACTCAGCCCTACTATGAAGCTAATTTATAGCTGTCGTATAAATGGTATAACCCAACTATATCACAAGAATATGGGGAAAGGGACAAGGGTAGGAAGGGGAGAGGGGAGGTTGGGGCAGAGGGAGGGTAACTGGTGGGGCCACACTTACGGTGCATCTTAGAAGGGTACAGGCGAACCTTGCTAAATGCAGAATACAAATGTCTTCATATAATAATGGAGAAATTACCAGGAAGGTTATGTTATGTTTTCAGTTTGATGAAAATAGTTAAGATTATATATGAAACCAGCACATTGTACCCCTTGATTGCACTATTGTACACAGCTAAGATTTAATGATAAAGATAATTAAAAAATGTAAATAATAATAATAATAATAAAAATAAAAACAGAACACTAACTTTGCCCCAGATTTCTTTCTAAGGTTTTTTTTTTTTTTTTACGAATCAGGAATCAGTTACATTTCACTCTAGCTCATTTAGACTGATACCTGAGAGTTGTTTAAAATAACATTAGGAATAAAGCAAGCAGGTGATTAGCTGTTTTCATTTACAACTTTTTCCATTTAAAGAAAGCAAAACTGTTCCCTGTTCACAGGAATTTCATCTTCTTCTTACTCTGTACCATACATCTTATTTTTTTTTTGAAGTACTAAATCTGTTTTTTTTTTAATTTATATTTTTCATTAAATCATAGCTGTGTACATTAATGCAATTATGGGGTACAATGTGCTGAGGTTTTATACAATTTGAAATACTTTCATCAAACTGGTTAACACAGCTTTCACCACATTTTCTATCTTAATGGTCAATGTTATTTTAAAACACTATTTATAATTAAGGACTTGGCTTCAAACTACTGCTACTATACACACAAAACAAACTGCCAAAATGCCAAGGCTTTCTTCTCATTTCCAAAATGTGTCATGATCAACACCCCCCACATGTCACCTGAGGACTCGCTGCTTCTGGCTTATCTGACCCTTCACGGCCACACAAAAGCACACTCTCGGTCATTATTATCAGTTACTTTTAATCAAAGGCTAAAATGATTTCTCACTGCCATCACTGGAAAATTAAGAAGGTTACATTCTTACAAGGCTCCTTCAGAAACGGCAAAGCCTAGATATTTGTTCTCACCAGGAAAAATGTATTAAAATTTATTTTCATCAACTTATTTATTCACCTTCTAAGGGTTCCCTCTAGTTTTCCCCTCCTGAGCTGATCAGCACCTTTTATAAAACTCAGTTACTAAAAAGTCATATTGTTTCATCTCACCAAATAATAGCTAGAATTGGTGAGAAATAATTTCTTCTTAATCTTACCTGCTTTAAACATGTCAAACATGACTCAATATTATGAAATAAATTAACACTTAGGTTTCAGAGATTTCTGCATCCCTGTCTACAGCAGTACTATCGAGAAGTCTATGAGTAATTTTTAGGAGGCCAGAGAATTTCTGAACTTCCTAGATTTTTTATTGAGAATAGTGCCGAAGAAAATGTGCTACCCTAAGGTAAATCACAATCTTTGCCTTATAATGTTAACTATTTTCTTCAAAAAATTCCTCCATGAAATCATCACTAATATTTGCTACTATTCTCACCACTTCAAACCAAAACTATGTCAACTAATGTTTTAGCACAGCTAGAATATAAACCAAAAATGTACAACTGTGTTGGATGAATAATATGTGTGTCTGCAGTTGTGTGTGACTTCGATTATTAAGCTCTAGCATATTAATAAATCATTTGTTTCTTTAATTATATATACCTCACAAACTATCACATATACATAAATGATGTTATAACAATGAACACAAGTTCTTATGGGTAATATTAATGGGCATTTAATGTAAGATGAAATCAGAAAGGATTGATATTTGTTATGTGATAATTAACATTTATATAGATACTTAATATATATTTTACAGTTAGCTTCTTTAAAAGGTGAAAGAAATTCAGAAGAAACATGAGATGGTAAATATTGACCTTGAACACAATTTTTATTCACTAAAATGTATAATCTAAGCATAACTTTCAGCTTTCTGTTATATAAATGCACAGAGGACTTTTTCAAGGAGCATAAGCACAGTAGGCCTTTTGCTTTTAAAAGTATATAAAAGTGGCAACAAAACAACTATATCCCCCCCACACATAACTAAAGTAAAGAATATGGATGGACAAAAACTTGAATTATTTAAGATATTCACTTTAATTTTTAAGAATTATTTTCTGTTTTAACAGAAAAATCACTAACTTATAATGAATTGCTTTACCATTTAAATCGCTTATTGGTGCTAATGGCATTAATAGAATCAAGAAATAAAAGTGATTGTGTATATATTTTAAAATATATATTATATACCTAGTAACATACATAAATATGGAAAAACACATTTCAAAATTATTAACATTTATCAAATTATGTATGTACTTAAAACTGTATATTCAAAATATAATTATGGAACTAAATCACACTTAAAGTTAATAATCATAAAATTTGTAAAACCATCCTCATGATGTATAAAAGTATTTTAAAAAGACATTGTTAGCCATATTAACAATAATCCACTGTCATCATTAACTTAATCCCATATATAACCACACCCTTCCAGAATATTTGCCATAGCTCAGGTCAGAAAATCTCTCTGGTTCCTAACAGATAACTAGAACTTCTGACAAAGAAACATGAAGAATGAAGATTACCTTAATTTCACACTAACTCCTGGACATAATTACAAAAGTGAATAGATAGCTACTTCCTAGAACAGTTAAAACTTCTCGAGCAGACATTAAACTCAAGGACATCTCTAGTGAGAGACACAGAGCGTTCCTGGGCTAGAAAGAAGTCATAAGAAACACTGATCTCCATATTGTTGAATCAAGTGGTCAATTCTGCAATATCAACATATTTAAACCCTCAGCAGCATCTGAGACAGGTTTACACTGCAATCCTCCTGCAATGTTTCCTTCTTCACACTTCCGTCACCATCATCTCCTCTTTCACCTGCTAACTGTTTCTTCTCTGTCTCTTTGAGTCTTGGCTCCTCTAGCTAATCCCTGAAAGTCACAAGGTCTGGGTCCTCATGTTGTCTTTATCTAAACCTTTTGACTCCACTCTCCTTGTCCAATATCATGGCCTTAAATACCAGTAGGTGCTGATGACTCCCCAATCTATAACCTCAGCCCTGATCTCCCCAGATTCTTTTACCTAACTGCCTTCTCAACAAGTCCACTTAAATGTTTAACAGATATAAAACAGAACTCTTGATTTTCCACTACAGTCCAGCTCCTTCCCAGTCTTCCCTATAAAAGCAAATGACACTATAGTTCTTCCAATTGTTTATCATTCACTTTTTCTCACATTCTATCAGATGCCCAAGCTTTTTTCTTCTCTGCCATATATCCAAGAAGAGTTGAGTTGGGCCATACAGTAAATACATGAACACTAAGCTGATTAGCAAAAAAAAACAAGGTCCGTGCATATATTTTAATGATATCCAACACCACAGAGAAGCAAAAAATGTCTTCAAAAAATCAGCCACAGAGCACAGCACATCAGTAGGACCTACTTCTAAAACTGAGCCTCAATAAGTCCACTTCTTAGGTGTTGGGTCATATCACCTAAAGATTCGTGTTTCTTTCTTTTTCTTTTTTTTTTTTTTGCAGTTTTGGCCAGGGCTGGGCTTGAATTTGCCACCCCCAGTATATGGGGCCTGCACCCTACTCCTTGAGCCACAGGCACCACCCAAGATCGGTGTTTCTTTAAGAATGAAAAGTAAAAGCTAATTACAGATGCTGAAAAAACAGCATTTATACACATGAAAAGACTGACTGAAAAAATCTGTACATACGGAAAACCACTGATGATTGCTTAGCAGTGGTTCTCAACCTTCCTAACGCCACAATGTATTTTCATTTTACAAAGGGGTTGCAACTCACAGGTTGAGAACAACTGGCTTAGAGGCACCAAGACGCAATCACAGAAGAGAATTCAGAGACAGAGAGAGAAGGGTAAAAGAAGTCAGGAGAAGGTAGAGAGTCAATTTGGTAGCAGCTCTAATCTCAGTAACCATTACCATTTGTGTGACTGAGTTCTCAGTTTCTCTATACCGAGAAGAACAAAGAAAAAAAGAAAACTTTTGACAAACATCTGTTTTTTATTTTACCAGCATCCTGAAACAGGAGGTGTAAAGAAAAAGGGAATATGAATTTAAAGAGTGACATATAGATAGTAATGAGGTTACTACGTACTGTACAGAGATCTTTATATTGCAGCTTTTGGAATTTTGTGTCTGTGTTCTCAGCACATAGTTCCACGTAACCAAGAACAACTTGAAACACAGTATTGTGAATGGCTTGGGTGAAGTGCATATGAAGCTGATCCATTGCTGTCTGTGAGAAGAAAAAACGTACAGAATAGTTTCTTGTTATCAATATAAATTTCAATACATTGGAAAAACATCTTTACCAGTTATATCTGTAGCACTAAGATCATTATTAGTCCCAGAATTATAATCGCAGTATAGGTGATCTGCAAATACCCTTCACGTAACCACAACACATAGTGCTCAAGATAAATCAGAATCGTGAATATTATTCTGTTGCTCTATATTTGTAACTGGTACTATTCTGCTCTTTCTCAAAACTGTGCATAATCCACCTCTGGATCCCCTCTGCCATCTGATAATAATGCTCATACGTCATTCAGGACATTTCTTAATAGAACCTTTCCTGACTAACCTACATAAATCAGTACTTTCCATCACTGCGTCTATTTCCTCTGATTTATATTTCTTTGTAGCACTTGTTGCCAGCTGACATCACATTGACAGGCGTACCTCAGAGATATGCAGGTTCAACTCCAGACCACCACAATTTAAAAAATCACAATAACGTGAGTCACATGAATGTTCTGGTTTCCTAGTGCATATAAAAGTTATGTTTATATTACACTACAGCCTATTAAATGTACAACAGCATTATGTCTAAAAAATGCATGGAGCTTAACTAAAAACTACTTTATTGCTACAAAATGGAGTCATAATCTTTTTGCTGGTGGAGGGTCTTGCCTCAATGTTGATGGCTGCTGACTGATCAGGGTCGTGGACACTGAAGGCTGGGTAGCTATGGCAATTTCTTAAAATAAGACAATGATAATGTATGTCACATTGGACAGACTCACTTCCGTTTACAAAAGATTTCTATACACATTGCAAGGCTGTTGGATAGCATTTCACTCACAGTAGAACTTCATTCAAAACTAGAGTCAATCCTCTCAAACTCTGCCTTGGTTTTACCAGCCAAGTTTATGTAATATTCTAAATCTTTGGTTTTCATTTCAACAATGTCCATAGCATCTTTCCCAGGAGTAGATTCCATCTTGAGAAATCACTTTCTTTGCTCTTCCATCAGAAATATCTTCTCATCCCTTCAAGTTTTATTATGCAATTTTAGCAACTCGGTCACATCTTCAGGATCTGCTTCTAACTCAAGATCTCTGGCATCTACCACCTCTGCAATGACTTCCTCCACTGAGGTCTTGAACCCCTCCAAATCCAAGGAAGGTTGGAATCAGCTTCTTCCAAACTCCTGTTCCATGCTGATATTTAGATTTCCTCCCATAAATCACAAATGTTCTTAATTACATCTACAATGGTGAATCCTTTCCAGAGGGTTATCAATTCACTTTCCCTATACATTAGAGGAATCACCATCTATGGTGCCTAAAGCCTTATGAAATGTATTTCTTAAATAATAAGACTCGAAAGTCAAAATGACTTATCTATGGGCTACAAAATGATTGTTGTGATTGCGGACATAAAACAATTTTGAACTTCTTGTACATCTCCACCAGAGATCTTAGATAACCAGGTGCATTGTCAATGAGCAATAATATTTTGAAAGGAATCTTTTTACAAGCAAGAGATCTCAACAGTGAGCTTAAAATGTTCAGTAAACCATGCTGTAACAGATGTGTTGTCATCCAGGCTTTGTTCCATTTATAGAGCACAGGCAGGGCAGATTTAGAATAATTCTTAAGTGTCCTCGGATTTTTAGAAGAGTAAATGAGCATTGTCTTTAACTGAAGTCACCAGGTGCACCAGTCAGTCCCTCAGCAAGAGAGTCAGCCTGTCCTCTGAAGCTTTAAAGCCAGGCATTGACTTCTTTCTAGCTATCAAAGTCCTAGATGGCATCTATTTCCAAAAGAAGGCTGCTTCATCTACAGTAGAAATCTCCTGTGTAGTGCAGCTACCTTCATCAATGTTTGCAGCCAGATCTTCTGGATAACTTGCTGCAGCTTCTACATTAGCACGTTCTTTTTCACTTTGTACTTTTATGCTATGGAAAAGGCTCTGCCCTTAAAGCTCATGAACTAACCTCTGCTAGCTTCAAACTTTTCTTGTGCAGCTTCTTCACCTCCATTGGCCATCATAAAATCAAAGAGAATTAAGATCTTGCCCTGGATTAATCTTTGGCTTAAGGAAATGCTATGGCTGGTTTGATTTTCTGTCCAGACCACCCATACTTTCTCCATATCAACAATAAGGCCATTCTGCTTTCTTATTTGTGTGTTCCCTGGAGCAGCACTTTTAATTTCCTTCAAGAACTTTTCTTCCCTCATTGTACCTGCATGCTGCATCACATGTACCCTATAAAGATATATAACAGTTAAAAAAAAAATTTTTTTTTTTTTTTTTTGAGACATTCGCACTCAGTTGCCCTGGGTAGAGTTCCATGGCATCATTGCGAACAGCAACCTCAAACTCCTGGGCTTAAGCGATCCTCTTGTCTCAGCCTCCCAGGTAGATGGGAGTACAGGAGCCTGCCACAGTGCCCAGCGAGCTTTTCTATTTTTAGCAGAGACAGGGTCTCGCTCTTGCTCAGGCTGTTTTCAGGCTGTTCTCAAACTCCTGAGCTCAAGCAATCTGCCCATCTTGGCCTCCCAGAGTATTAGAATTATAGGCCTAAGTCACCATACCTGGCCTAAAAATTTTTAAAAAGAACTTTTCCTTTGCATTCACAACTTGGCTAACTGGCACAAGAGGCCTGTGGGGAGTGGGCTGTGGCCGGCAGGGCCCCACAGCCCGGGTAATGCTCAGGGAGTGACTCCCAAGCACGTCTCCTCCCTTGACATTATTTTCACCTGTCAGAATTCACATACCCACCCCCCCAAGCATACTTTGTTATTAATAAGCCCACAGTTTTTCCTCTTTAAAGTTGAATGCTACCCCATGTGTTAAGGTGTATGCAATCTTGTTAAGACACTGTGTAAATAAAGCTGTTTCCAGGGTTCAGTGGCTGGCTGCAGGCATCAGCTATGTCAGCCCTCCCAATGCCACTGTCGTTCTTCGCCCCTCCCTGTCTTTCATTGCTTTGTATTTCTTCATTTCCCACCTTTCCACTCAGGCCAACTCTCCCCACTCACACTGGGTTGTGAGAGGCCTCTCTCTCGTGCCAGTATGCGACACAGGCCTAGCTTTCAAACTGTATCAGTTTTCAACATATCTTTCTCACTAAGCTTAACGTTTCTAGCTTTTGATTTAAGGTGAGCAATATGTGACTCTTCCCTTCACTTAAACACTCAGGGGCCACTGTGGTTATTCACTGGCCGAATTTCAATTTTGTTGTGTCTCAGGGAATAGGATGGCCAAGGAAATGGAGAGAGAAGGGAAAATGGGCAGATTGGCCTGTATTTCTGTAATACTTGTAGTCCTCATTAGAAGGCAACACATGAAGGCCTAAATCCAGGGGCCTGTAGTAATGCACATAGTAAGTACTAATAAATATTTAAGGTATGTAAGACTTAATCTTATATAGGAAATGAGAAATTATAGCCCTATTTTCAGAAGTCTTTAAACATGTGTCTCAAAATTGCCACATCTAACCTCTTGGATTTTTTTCTTAGGTATGGCTTAAGACATGAAAATAAGAAACAGCCAAATTTCTTTATTCAGAATTTAAATGTAAATGGAATTTAAATAAAGTCTTAAATTCCCTTCTAAAAGAGGGGACCATTTAAGAGAAAGAAACATTTATGTTTATTCATCAAATGTTGTGTAGATAAATGTAAATCCTCGACACATCAAAGATACAATTAACTTTCAAACCATGGCACTTGTTTCAAATTTTTCAAGGAAGCCCTTGAAAAGGAGTATGCAAAACTAGCCTTTTTAAAAAAAGTTATGACATTTGGGGGATAACAGAACCCTATAAAAAATGATATATGCATCAGATCTGTTCTATAGCTAAATGCACACAATGCACTATATTTACTTAACATTTTGAGGGAGTCATGTTGACCTACCTAGGAACACACAAAGCCCCAAATTACAAAGTCCTGTTTTAGGACCAAGAGCTGAGATAAAAGAGTCTCCCAGTGAATTATCTTATATACTTTTACAAAACCTACATAAAATTGAGAAAATATTAAACCTCACAAAGACTTCATAGTTCAAAACAAACTTCTACAATGTTTTAATCACACCACATACATACTAAGTCCATGTGAACAACTATGCTACCACTGTTAAATTCGGCAGAAAAATGTACTCCATTAAATGAAACTTTTAAGGGCACTACATTAATAATATTCAGACTTAATCATGAAGGTCAACAGATTAATGATAAGGAAAAAAACAAACCTGTGTTTTTCCAAGAAGTCGATACGCTTGTTGAACCTTTGTATAATGGTTAATATCAAAATTCTTGCAGATTTTGGAAAGAGCAACATCCAGCTGTTCCTATGTAATTAACAGAGGAAACAAGAGATAGTTAAGAAATTATGTTTTCAAGGCAATGAGAAGGAAATATTAGGACTAATCTCTCACCTCTAATGTCTAAATATATTTGCCATCACACTTAATTTAGTAGTAAAGAAGTTTAAATAAAATTATAACTATAATTTATTAGCTATTATAACCAAGTGATCAAATTCACTGAGCTGTTATCAACATAAATTTCTGTTTTGAAACCCATGCCTAGTGTTTCAAAGGAAACAAAATCAATATATCATTTCTTAAAGAATCTTATTTGTTATTTTTACTTAACTTTATGTTTCAGCAGGCATCTGCTAAAATATTGTAATTTTTAAGTATAATGAACAAAATTTGTGAGACTACGGAAAAATAACAATCTTTCTATAATCACTGAAAAGTAATTTTCACCAAAAATACATAGACTTTAAAAGTATAAAATTCAAGACTGAATGACGCTTATGTCCCTAACCAAATATACTATCCTGTTTACAGGTTTCTATTTCAGTGACTTCATTTTCAAATAATAGTTTTCTATATAATAATATTGTATATTAACAGTAAAGGAATATTGAGCTCTTAATAGAAAATCCTCATTAAAAATATTCAGGGAATTGTTTACATAAGAGACTCAAAGAAATTGTTTTTGTGATTATCAAATTGGTATCCTTACAGTTAACAAATAAAAGCACTTATAATCAAAAACTACTTTCACAAAAGGTCATTTGAAACTGCAACTTCAATTTTAATACGCACTCTTATCAGGAAAACAATAAAATAAAATACTAGAAGAAACCAAACAATTCTCACTAAATTTATTAAAATGTCTACCTTCCTTTGCAAAGACTACAAAGGAAATCTACATATATGTAAGAGGAAAAACAAAGCCTCATGCTCACAATGACACATCTTTTCCTTTCTAATTTCTACCTTTTTGATGAACTATATGTGGTATCATTATGAGGTTTAGGAATTTAGGAAGATTTACATTAGTCAATAATCATTCATAAGTAAATTAACTCCCTAAAATAAAAACAGATAACTAGTTGATATTCAAGACATAATTAGTACATGGAAAGAACTTGGCTATTACAGAATTTAATTGAGAACATATCTACGACTAATAGTTTGGGGATTTTTCTGGAAATAGTGATATTTTCAAACACAGGAAGTCTCATAATTCCAAAAGTATTAATGAGTTTACAAGTAGATTAACACTAATTTGACCATGCAGATATTCCAAATGAAAAGCAACAAATAACGTATAGTGATCTAGAAACACAAAAGCCAAAACATAGTGTTGTACCTATGCTATTCAAAAATCTCTGAAAAGAAAGTCACTTATGAAATAATGCTTCTTACCTCAATTTGTTCTAAGGTATCCTGCAGCTTTGAATTCAGTTCACTGTTAAATAAAATCGAGTTAGATGAGTCTATCTTTCAAAGAGACAAAGTACTACCATACAAGACATACAAGCTGAATAAATCATCCAACAAAGTCAAAGAGCCACAGTATGAGGAGTAAGATGTGCTACTAATTCCACAGACAGTGCAATAAGGCAAGACAAAGAAATGGAAGGAAAGAATTAGAAGGGAAGAAATTAAGGGTCATCACCAGCAGCAACAGGATCATGTGAGTAGAAAATCCTAAAGAATCTATGGGCCAAACTTAGAACTTAAGAACTAAAAACTGATAGCAATTTTTAAAAACAGTAAGTACAAATAAAAAGTAAAATTTCAAAAATAAAATTAGTAGCTCAGCGCCTGTGGCTCAACGGGCTAGGGCACCAGCCACGTACACCTGAGCTGGCGGGTTCGAATCCAGCCCGGGCCTGCCAAACAAAAATGACAGCTGCAACCAAAAAATAGCCGGGCGTTGTGGCGGGTGCCTGTAGTCCCAGCTACTTGGGAGGCAGAGGCAGGAGACTGGCTTGAGCCCAGGAATTGGAGGTTGCTGTGAGCTGTGATGCCACGGCACTCTATCCAGGGTGACAGTTTGAGGCTCTGTCTCAAAAAATAAAGTAAAATAAAATAAGTTTCCTACAGATTAGGAAGAAAGAATAAGAAAATGAATTTTTGTAGACACCATATAGAAACACCAATGCCTGGGGATAAGTCTAATAAAAATATACAATATAGGCTCGGCGCCTGTGGCTCATCGGGCTAAGGTGCCAGCCACATACACCTGAGCTGGCGATTTCAAATCCAGCCCGGGCCCGCCAAACAACAGTGACGGCTGCAACCAAAAAATGGCTGGGTGTTGTGGCGGGCGCCTGTAGTCCCAGCTACTTGGGAGGTGGAGGCAGGAGACTCGCTTGAGCCCAGGAATTAGAGGTTGCTGTGAGCTGTGATGCCATAGCAGTCTATCCAGGGTGACAGCTTGAGACTCTGTCTCAAAAAAAATAAATAAATAAATAAATAAATATATACATACACACACAATATAATACCTAGATAAAATAAATTAGACCTAAATACATAATGTATATGTAGATACATGAATACATGAAGCAAATATCATGTTAAAAGATTAAAACCTTCAACACAGTTCTCACCAAAAGAATCTCTTAGAATAACTGAATTTCTAATCAAAAATCAGATTTCTAGAAACTGACAAGCAGCTTCCAAAATTTATATGGGAATTCGAAGAGCTAAGAACAGCCAAAAAGATCTTAATGAACTACGTTAAAGGACATATACTACAATAGATAAAGTCTCCTTATAAAGTTTCACCAATAAAACAGAATAGTACTGGTATAAAGATACATAAGCAGATCAGTAGAACTAAAGAAAGCTAAAGGGTAAACATGGCTTAAACAGATACCACAAGCTCCCACTGGCTAATAAACACAAAAACAGGCACTCGAGTCCATTAGTCACTCAAGAAATGCAAATTAAAACTACAAAACACAGTAACAAATGACCAGAGTGCCCAAAAATCCATACTAAAAGTACACACAAGCTTTGTAAGATTATTTCTAACAGGCAAAAACCTGAAACAACACAATTGTCTATAAATAGTTAAATGGGTTAAGTAAAGTGTGATATAATCACACAATGACTATAGCAACGAAAATTTATCACCTGAATCTCAAAATCATAGTGTTGGGCAAAAGAAGTCAGTGTGCACTGTGTGATTTCAGTCATTTAAAGTTCTAAACAAGCAGCCCTACTATGAAACTAATTTATAGCTTTCATATGAAAGCTATAACCCATTTATAGCACAAGAATATGGGGAAAGGAATAGGGGAGGGGAGGGAAGGGGAAACAGTAGGTGGGGGAGGGTAATTGGTGGGGCTACACCTAAGGTGCATCTTAGAAGGGTACAAGCAAAACTTACTAAGTTTCTTCTTACTAAACTTGTTCATACAATAACTAAGAAAATGCCATGAAGGCTATGTTAAACAGTTTGATGAAAATGTTTCAGAATGTATATGAAGCCAGCACACTGTACCCTTGATTGCACTAATGTACACAGCTATGATTTAATAAAAATAAAAAAATAAATAAAGACCTAAACAAGCAAAACTAACTTTAGTGACAGAAGCCAGAACAGTCATTGCCTTAATTTACCTTGGAAGAATTACTGTAACTGTCGCCACCTGTAAGAAAAGCACACACTCCCACTTTGGGTACAAATCAGGGGTGATTTATTACTCCTGCACAGGGGGCCGCTGCTAGGAAGGCAAACGGCCCCCAAGTGTAAAACAGGCTGATTTTGTACTCTTTTTGTTGCCATGCAAGCAAGAAATAAAAGCAAAACGTAGCAGTTGGCGGTTGGCAGGGTTACAGTCAGGGGGCTACAGGTAGTTGACATGGAAATAGTTTGGGAAACTTTAGTAACCTGGGAGACAGTTGTGAGACACTCAGTAACCTGGGAAACTCTGTTGGAGTGAGTTTTTACCATTGCTTAGCAAGGGAGTCAGGGAACTCAGAGAGAACTTCCTTGTAACCTGTTCTCAGAATTAAACCAATAAAGGGGGGTTTGAGACAGACAGTGACTAAGGCTAAAACAGTTAGGGGCCTTTAGGGGTCTTCTTGCCAGGTCAGTTACTACAGAATGACGGGGATGGGGCAAGAGGGAAGTTTCTACAGTATTAGAAATGTTCTACTTCTCTTTCTAGGTGGTAATTATGCAGTTATGTTTACTTGGTAAACATTTATGGAATTATAAATTAATCTTTTACTAGATTTTTCCCTTTAATTTTTGCTAGGTTAGTAAAAAAAAAAAAAGAACATTATTTGAATTACACCTCATTACTAAAATTTATGATGTCTAACAAAACAAATACATTTAGAAAAAATATTTGAATAAAAAAGATTAAAATGTAATTATTCTTAAAACAGTAAGAACAAATGGAAAATATACTTTAACACACCAACACATAAAAGATTTTTTTTATAAAATCGTTACCAGGTTTTTAGCACTGATTATAAATTTGACTCTCAAAGTCCTAGCAGCCAAAGCAAATAAGGAAAGCCATAGGACACAATTTAATGTCCGTAAGATCAAAACACATCAGTGGCTCAAAAGAGGGGGGGATCTAAACAGAACAAAGACATAAAAATTACTTTTGCTGGCATTAAGTTCTGAGAGAAACTTCTGCCAGTCTTGCTAAAAGGGACCTTCTTATCTCCTAAGGCACATCACCTCTGGTATTATCTTTACAATACACACAATACAAGGTTCTTTGCATTTATCTCTTATAGAACCTTTTAATGCAAACTGAGGAGGTAACACAGAACAGAAATACAGATATAAAATAATTTGTCCTAAAACTAAAACACAAATAATACTAAGAATCCAATTTTTTATGGTCTCAAGAACAAATGTCCAGAAATCTATGAATCACACATTTTCTATAAAACTATCATAAACATTCTTTGGATTAAATTGAGGATTGGAGATTACATTCTCTAGGAAAAACTGAGAATAAGCTAAACTACATCTTTTGAATTAGACAAATAAAGATCCCTCATCAGAATGTACGCCTGAAATACAGCCAAATCTGCACATACAGTTTAAGGGAACACTTGCAGGCAGCACTGAGATTTTCTTCTAAAAAATTAATTCTAGAACAATTTCTGTCTAAAAAACATAGTAAATGAATGAAGGCAGAAAGGAAGGAAGGAAGAATGAGCACTAAAGTCCCCAAAACAATGCCCTAGAAAGGATACTCATGATAGTGCCATAACATTAGAAAGAATTAAACAAATTCTCACCTCACCTCAGGAAAACCAAATCCGCATCTCTCTCCCCCAAAGATGTTTCTACTCCCATACTCTGCCTTGATTCACACAATCCAAGCAGAAAATCTGTCATCTTTAATTCTTCCTTTTCTTCAGACGTAATGAAATCCTGACAATTCCACCATTTCATTTTGGTATTTCCCAGATCCACCCATGCTCATCCCTTCTCTTTTTTTTTTTTTTTTTTTTGAGACAGAGCCTCAAGCTGTCGTCCTAGGTAGAGTGCTGTTCCATCACAGCTTACAGCAACCTCCAGCTCCTGGGCTCAAGTGATTCTCCTGCCTCTGCCTCCCAAGTAGCTGGGACTACAGGCGCCTGCCACAACACCTAGCTATTTTTATTTTTTTTGGTTGCAGCCATCATTGTTGTTTGTTGGGCCCGGGCTAGATTCAAACCCACCAGCTCATTTCTCCACATCCACACCAACATCTCTGGTTTTGAGATTTTATCATGTGGGCTAATCTTACTGGCATTAGATGATATCTCAAGGTAGTTTTGATTTGTATTTCTCTGATGATTAAGGACAATGAGCATTTCTTCATGTGTCTGAAGGCCGTGTGCCTGTCTTCTTTAGAGAAGTTTCTTTTCAGATCTTTTGCCCATCCTGAGATGGGATCTCTTGTTCTTTTCTTGCAAATACGTTGGAGTTCTCTGTGTATTCTGGTTATTAAGCCTTTGT
>CAUYON010023070.1:0-10851 GCA_963573935.1 Arctocebus calabarensis | reverse complement strand
CCAAACAACAATGACGGCTGCAACCAAAAAGTGGCCGGGCGTTGTGGCGGGCGCCTGTAGTCCCAGCTACTTGGGAGGCAGAGGCAGGAGACTCGCTTGAGCCCAGGAATTGGAGGTTGCTGTGAGCTCTGATGCCACAGCACTCTACCCAGGGTGACAGCTTGGGGCTCTGTCTCAAAAAAAAAAAAAAAGAAAATAACTTTATGGTTGGGGGTCATCACAACATGAGGAACTGTACTAAGGCCTGTCTATTTGTAGGACTATGCTGCTATGGTCTTGTGGCCTGTGTTCCTTTTCCTCTCAAGGCCTTAGGTTCAGCTAGACCCTTCCCTCACCAAGGCCCATTATTCATCTGCCAGGGGGCTGGGGGTGGCCTTGTGACTAGAAGTTAGTATCTCAGGCTTGACTAGCTGACTTGACTTTGGGGGGCCATTAATTTTATGAAGGGCACAGGAAGTGAAAAATAAAATAAAATAAAAAAGAAAGAAAGAAAACTAAGAGTCTTGGGTCCCTGTGGGTAGGTAAGACATCGTAATGCATGCCTATATCATCGTAACTAAAAATATGACCAGGAAGCAGAGTGCATGGCTGTAACACTGCGTGCAGATGTGACAGCAGGGGGTTTCCTTTATCCCCTCTGCCCTTCTATTGTTGACACTGACCAGGGTAGAATGATGGATGCAGAGGCTCTTGGCGCAATGCCATCAGAATTAGTCAGTGGTAAAGGTCGGATGTCCTGGGAAGTGCTGGACCTGAGGCCAGGTAGGTGAGACTCACCGTCTTGGGCCCATGGGAGTGGGGTGAACAGGTTACACATGACTAACTGCCTGAAGGCTGGGGAGAGTGAGGACCTGTGTGGTGGGGGTGGGGGGCAGCCACTACCATTTAATAAGATTTAATAGACCTATAAGATGGAAGTGGTGGGGCGGAATAGGGCCACAGAGAGTATGTTTTGAACATTGGCAACAAAAATATGGACCTTCCAGATGAGGCAAACTGGCTGTCATGCAGCTGTCCCGCCTGGAGAACACAGACCTACTCATCAACATGGCAGAGGAAGAGAGCAAGTCCAGACAATGGCACAGGGCTTTTTACTGCCTCAGCCTATGGGAGGTCGTGAGTTGCGTGTCCACCAGCCATGTCCACCGCAGGATGTGTGCTGCTGTGTCCCCCAGCAGGCCTGGGCTTCTTGCCTTACCCCTGGACCTGCCTTGACAGGGGAGGCCACAGGGCCTGGGAGGGCTGCTGCCACTGAGGGGCTGGGAAGACTATCCACAAAGAGGGAAGGGAGGCGGGGAGGGCAGGGGTCCCTCCGTGCTGCTTGAGGAGGGCCAGGGGACATTGCCCAGGGTTCCCCACCAGGCCCTGTTGGGATTTTTTTTTTCAGTAAGGGATTTCCCCTCCCACTCTGTGGTACTGAGTGTTGAAAAGGCTCACACGTAAGGGACAAGTGACCCAAAACATGAACAGAGGTGGGTTATGGGCCCTGTGTTATTGTCTTCATCCTTCACTGTGTTTGTTTCAATTTTCCTACTGTGTAGACAGATTCCTGGAACAATTAGGGAAAATATCAGATGTGTGATGCAAGTGTTCAGGGTGGGCATGGTGGGTGAGGCTCCTGCCCCAGGGGACAGTTTTCTCATCCTGACGTGGGAGTCTCAGGGCTCCTCTGGCCTATCCTGCGGGTGCCCTTATTGATAGCTCACCCTGCAACCTCCTCAGGGTTCCCACTGGGGAACTGAGGAAAGTGGGACTCAGCCCTCTTACAGGACTTGCTGAGGTCACGAAGCACGTTGGTGGGAGCACCAGGCCTAAAGTCCAGCCTCCTGACCCTGACCGGACCCTCACCCTTGATCCTTCCCTTCTGTCTTAGCACTGGCCTAAGCTGAAGTTGCCCCATGAGACCACATTTGACACATTTTTAGGACAGCAGCCTCAGGTGTCAATTCCTCCAGTCTCCAAGGAGCTAAAAACAAGAGGCCTGTGCCTCTGGAGCAACCCAGGAAAGGCCATGTGAAAACCCGGGCGGGGTGGAGGCCCAGGGCCTGGGGCCCAGTGGTGTCAGAGGGGTGGAAACAGGATGTGAGCAGAGAGGGGGCTGTGAGAAGCAAGGTGGCTGCCAGCAAAGGCGGCCACCTGGTACAGAGTGTTCGAGGCACGGAAAAAGACCCTGGGCTGCGTGGGAGTCGTTACATCCTGCTCCCTCAGCAGCCTCCCCCCAACTCCGCCTGGTTCCCTGCCAGGGCAGAATCTGACCCCTGGGCTGGAGTGGCAGGTGAGAGAGGGGTAGAATGCTGCCTTTCAGAGAAATGGGGACTAAATTTTTAAAAGGGCTTCCAGCTCCCTTGCCTGGTACCCAAGGACTAGACTGAAGATGAAGGAACTGAGCAAGTGGCCCACCGACCGGCTGTCCAGCTGGCACTGATGGAGGGGCTGCTGCAGGCCAGGCCTAAGCCAGGTGTGGGGAAAGCAAGCCCACCAAGGACCACTCCCTGACTTCAGGCGGACCCAAGCGTTGGGTGAGGAGACCCTGAATTCACCATGAGGATCTGGGAAGGCTTCCTTTAGGGGAAGGCCTGTGGGGAGTCTCAAGGGTGCCAGGGCAGGGGCAGGTAAAGGCCAGGCAGGGTCAGTCAGCACAAGGTGCGGCGAGGACACCTGGCCTGAGATGTGTAGGTAAGTGTCACTAGGGCCTTTCTGCCCTCCCTGCCTGGGCTCGCAGATACTTAGGGCCTCTTATGACATTCCTCCCTCCTTTTCAGCACTTGCAGCCTCCCATCTGGCCGAGCCTCCCACCATCTCACCAGCATGAGCACCAGCCTCTCTTCCCTTCCCCACATCCCCAAAGGAAGGTGAAGGACTCCTCCCCTTATGGTCGGTCCAACCTTGAGAACGAATTATCCTTTCTTGTGCGACCAGACTTTTTCTCCTAGAGTACTTTTTTTTTTTTTTTGAGACAGAGCCTCAAGCTGTTACCCTGGGTAGAGTGCTGTGGCATCACAGCTCACAGCAACCTCCAACTCCTGGGCTCAAGCAATTCCCTTGCCTTAGCCTCCCAAGTAGCTGGGACTACAGGCCCCCGCCACAACACCCGGCTATTTTTTGGTTGCAGCCGTCATTGTTGTTTGGCAGGCCCCGAGCTGGATTTGAACCCACCAGCTCTGGTGTATGTGGCTGGCACCTTAACTGCTTGAGCTACAGATGCCAAGCCACTCCTAGAGTACTTTTATACACATTTTTATTTATATAGAATGTAGAGCTTTGTTTTTTTAAAAAAATTTTTTTCTGGAGAGAGTCTCACTTTGTCACGTTGGTAAAGTGCCCTGTTGTCATAGCTCACAGCAACCTCAAATTCTTGGGCACAAGCAATCCTCTTAGCAAGCCTCCAAAGTAGCTGGGACTACAGGTGCCTGCCACCATGCCCAGTTAGTTGTTCTTTTTTCTTTTTCTATTTTTAATAGAGTTGGGGTCTCACTCTTGCTTAGGCTGGTCTTGAACTCCTGACCTCAGGCAGTCAACCTTCCTTGACCTCCCAGAGTACTAGTATCACAGATGAGCAGCCTTGCCTTTAAAAAAATTTTTATTGAAATTTTATTGCAATGCCAAAATACTTTGCAAGTCACTTTTTTCCACTTTGTCTTGGAACTTGTTCTAGATTACTGTGTGTAGGTTTACCTCATTATTTGTTTTCACAGATACTTGGTAGAACTGTAAAAATTTTGTGTCCTCCCCCCATTACAGACCATGCTGCACTGCAAATCCTTGTACGTGTTTGTCTTGCCCTGTCCATGCCCAGAAGGCTTGCAGGCTCAAAGAGCCTGGGCTTTCTACACTAGGAGCAGCCCTGCCAAACTGTCCTCTTAAAAAAATGATACCAAATAACCCGCCTACCAAAAGGGCATGCGATGACTCATCTATCTACCCAAACTTCCCAAGACCTGAACCTTTGCTGGCCCCCTGGGCACATCATTGCACCACTGTGAGTGGGTGGACCACGCATTTCGTGTATTTCCTGATCATTTGCATTTCTTGGCCTGTGAATTCTATGTTGCTATTCTTTGCCCCCTTTTCTGTTGTGTTGACTTTTGCTTATTTATTTTCAGAAAGCCTCACGTCTTTACTCACTTTCTTCACACTCTCTCTTTTTTTTTTTTTTTTTTGAGACAGAGCCTCAAACTGTCACCCTGGACAGAGTGCTGTGGCATCACAGCTCACAGCAACCTCCAATTCCTGGGCTCAAGCGAGTCTTCTGCCCCTGCCTCCCAAGTAGCTGGGACTACAGGCACCCGCCACAAAGCCCGCCCATCTTTTGGTTGCAGCCGTCATTGTTGTTTGGCGGGCCCGGGCTGGATTCGAACCCGCCAGCTCAGGTGTACGTGGCTGGCGCCTTAGCCCGCTGAGCCACAGGTGCCGAGTCACTTTCTTCACACTCTCATTCCTCCTTTCCTGCCTGATTTTTCTCCATAACCACCACCTGATGCAAATATATGTTTACTACTGTCCCTTCCGCCCCATTAGAATGTAAGAATCAGGGAGCAAGAATTTTGTCATTTATTCACACTAAGGTTTCCAGCACGTACGCCAGTGCTTTGCACGTGGTAGGCACTCTTGCCCCCAATTAATTGCTGAATGGATGAATGAATACTGACCTTTTATGATAGCTGTTACTTGTTTTGAAATATTTTCTCCATGTCTATCTCTCACACTTTAGTTTGTGGTGAGTTTGATCAGACAGAAATTTCTACATGTAATCAAAGGTATCATTTCTTTCTTTTTTTTTTTTTTTTTTTTTGAGACAGATTCTCAAGCTGTCGCCCTGGGTAGAGTGCTGTGCCGTCACAGCTCACAGAAACCTCAAACTCTTGGGTTTAAGTGATTCTCTTGCCTCAGCCTCCCAAGTAGCTGGGACTACAGGTGCCCACCACAATGCCCGGCTATGTTTTTTTTTGTTGCAGTTGTCATTGTTGTTTTAGCTGGCCCAGGCCAAGTTTGAACCTACCAGCCTTGGTGTATGTGGCCAGCACCCTACCAACTGAGTACAGGCGCTATCTATCATTTCTTTCTTTCTTTTCTTTTTTTTTTTTTGAGACAGAGCCTCAAGCTGTCACCCTGGATAGAGTGCTGTGGCATCACAGCTCACAGCAACCTCCAATTCCTGGGTTCAAGCGAGTCTCCTGCCTCTGCCTCACAAGTAGCTGGGACTACAGGTGCCCGCCACAATGCCCAGACATTTTTTTTTTTTTGGTTGCAACCGTCATTGTTTGGCGGGCCGGGCTGGATTCAAACCCGCCAGCTCAGGTGTCTATGGCTGGCGCCTTAGCCTATTGAGCCACAGGCGCCAAGCCTATCATTTCTTTCTTACATAGCTTTTGTGTATTGCATTGTGCCCAAGGCCTTGCTTGTCTAACCCCAAATTATAAACTATATATGTATCTCCCCAATACTTGTATATTTTGGTCTTACTTCAAGTGATTTAATTCACATGGCATATACATTTGTAAATGATACATGGATTAAAAATTATTTAAGTATTATTGATATACATTGAAGAGTTCAGACTTTGCTCTGTTTATTTGAAATGCCTCTTCTATCACTGTGTCCTTGGACTTTATAGTTGGTTCCATTGATCCGTTTATCTACTCTCATGCCAGAATCACGCTTGTAAAATCACTGGATTGTTACAGTTTATTTTTATATCAAGACGGACACTTTCCCCCTTTTGGTTCTTAATTTTCAAAAATTTCTTTGATGTTTTAATGTATTTTCTCTTTCAGATCAATAACAAAACTACCTTGTCAGGGCCTATCTTTAAAAATACTGTGATTTTGATTGGGTTGGGTGCAATTACAGATTAAGTCAGGTAGGAACAACATCTTTACCACTCCTAATATTCTTGTTATTAGGCATGACATAATTCACTACATCTTCGGCTCTATCCTGTTCATCAGTCAAAAAAAAATTTTTTTTTTGAGACAGAGTCTCAAGCTGTCGCCCTGGGTAGAGTGCTGTGGCATCACAGCTCATAGCAACCTCAAACTCTTGGGCTTAAGTGATTCTCTTGCCTCAGCCTCCCAAGAAGCTGGGATTACAGGTGCCCACTACAATGCCCAGCTATTTTTTTGTTACAGTTGACATTGTTGTTTAGGTTGTTTAGCTGGCCCGGGCTGGGTTTGAACCCATCAACCTTGTTGTATGTGGCAGGCACCCTACCCACTAAGCTACAGGCACCGCCCTCTTCAGTCAAATTTTATAGTTGACTTCATATAGGTCTTACACATTCCTTTTAGGCTTTCTATTGGTATCTTTTTTTTTTTTTATTGAGACAGAGCCTCAAGCCCTCAAGCTATCGCCCTGGGTAGAGTACCATGGCAACATAGCTCACAGTAACCTCCAACTCCTGGGCTCAAGCGAGTCTCCTGCCTCAGCCTCCCTAGTAGCTGGGACTACAGGTGCTCCCCACGACACCTGGCTATTTTTTGGTTGCAGCCATTATTGTTGTTTGGTGGGCCTGGGCTGGATTCGAACCTGCCAGCTCAGGTGTATGTGACTGGCGCCTTAGCTGCTTGAGCCAAGGCACCGAGCCTTTCTATTGGTATCTTATAGCTTCCGTTGCTATTGTGAATAGCCAACATTTTTCCTACAATTTCTCATTGATTTTTCTGGTGTGTAGAAAAGCACCAATCTTTTGTATGACTTTGTATTGGTTACAAGTGTGCTTATTAGTTCTAATATCTGTCAGATAATTCTCTGAGATTTTCCTGAGAGGAAGTCATATTTTCTGCATATGACACTGTTTTATTCTTTTCTCTTACCTCTCTTTCTTGTCCTGTGACAGGCCAGCACACCCAGAACATGGAACAATAGCCGATCTCTCGGGTCTGCTAGTGTCACTCCTCTGTCCGCAGAACGCTCCAGGAGCATCACTATTCACTATGATGTTTGTTAGAGTTAAGAATGCTTCTTTGTTCCTATTTCTAATATTCTAAGAATTCTGCTTCTTTGTGGCTTGAATCAGATTTGACAAGCGTTGCCTGCTATGGTGGAGACCATGGAATTTCAGAGGAGAACATGGCTGCCCAGGATAACAGAAGCCTTCCTTGCTTTTAGGTCTTTAAGTCATGTGTCCTGGCTCAGTGGAAGTGACAGTACAGCTTTCTGGAGATGCCCTTGATGGAAGAGGTCATGTCCTTCTTTGCCCTTTCTCCTGTCTGCTGGCTGGAATGTCAATGTGAAAGCAAAAGCTGGCATAGCCAACTTGAACTATCAGGTGACCTTAGAAATAGAAGCCACATGTGGGTATCTTGGGGTAGGATGTAGCACAATCTTTCCTATTAAATTAAACAGAATTATTAAAAAAAAAGAAAGAAAGAAAGAAATAGAAGCAACAGCAGAACAACAGGACAGAAGCACCCCAGTCCTTGGGAGCTCCAGTGCCAGCCCTGAACTCCTACATCCCCACTTAAACCAGAGCCACTGTTCTGTCAGCCAAATAGAATCTTTACCTATTACACCTGGATGCCATTGAGGAGTTTCGAGCATGGGACTGACAAGGGCTATGAGTTCATTCTGGAGGCTAGAGGGAGAATAGATGAGGTAGGAACCAGGTAGGAGATAGGGTTTGTCAGTTCCTCAAGTTAAAGACCCCAGGAACACACTGTAGTTGAGCAAGGCAGGCTCATTTGCAGTGGGGGAGATCACACATCACAGGAAGCTGATGTCTTAGTAAGAAGGTGTTAGAAAGAAACTATTACAGGGGCTGGGCTATCCTTGTCCCGACATGGTCTGGAGAATGAAACTCCATCTCTGGATGGAAGAGAGCCAACATGCTGTGATCATTTTGGCACCTCACCACAAGGCCCTTCCTACTTTTCGTGCTAGAAGAACGAGGAGAGGGAAGAGTGTCATCAGAGCCTTGCGACAACTGGAACGTGCAGAGGGGCTGTGCTGTGGGAGCTGGAGTCTTCCTGGGACACAGGCTCCTGCCCAAACCTTGGTGTCACAGTGTGGAGGGTGCAGCAATAGAACCCCGAGTTGCTGTCTCTTCCTTTCACCTGCTGGTGCCTTATGGCTGCGTGCCCAGGAAGCAGAGTGAGGGAGCCCAGGTGGCGCATTCACACAGAGCAGGGAACACAGGTCTGGGAAAAAGCTGGATACTGATCAGCACGACCATTGCATTCTCAGAGCCCAGATGGTGCCCAGCACGTAGAAGTTGCTCCCCAAACGTGTCAAATAAATGAATCTCTCAGAGGCCTTGGTTCTAGGCAGGGCTCCTCTAATGTATGTGTTCCTCTTGGGGAAACTTCAGGGCAAGAAGGACATGCCCTCTTCCATTAAGGGCATTTCCAGAAAGGTGCACTTCACATTAAGGGTGGATGAGAGGCTGTTGGAGGTACAAGAAGGAAGTGGGGCTGAGAGCAGAGTGGGCATCTCCCCTCTCGCCACCTTTTCCCCAGGTCCTCTCACAGCTGTCCCAACCTCTGATGTGACTGGGCCATCCTAGTGCAGCCTTCCTAGAACTCTCATCCTGGGGTCTGACAGCCTCCTGCCAGGGTGGTGAGGCTCCCACCCCCTAGGCCCTGACTGGCCCAGTAGGCCTTTGCTGTGCTGTGCTCTAAGGAGGAGATGACCATAATGGACTAGGATGGATTTCATTCCCACCCAGTGTCTGCTGGCCCTGAGCCCACACTGGGGGCCTTTGGTTATGGAAAGAAAAACCCTCTTCATGTAGGAAGGGAGGGCCCAGCTAGACGGGGGTGGGTGTGGGTGAGGGCGGTGGGGCATTGACGGGATAGGGGACCACCGTGGGGGCCTCTTCTCTCCGACTGCCTTCTCTTGCTCCACTGGATCAAGGGCCAGGAGATAGCGAGGTACTCAGAGAAGGCCTGTCAGGGGGGAAAGTTTGTCCTCAGCAGTGAGGGGAACCCACACATGGGCAGAGGATCCAGAAGGCAGCCCTATGCCTGGGGAGGGGCTGAGGGGGTGGGCTGGAAGTAAGGCTTTTTCTGGGGTCTCTATATAGGTGGAGGATGCCCCATGTCCTAGGAGGCCAGCCCACTTTCCTGCACTCAGCAGACTGTTGTTCCTTAATTATTTTAATTATTTACATACTGAGAGCCCTTCACAGCTTTTTAAGATGCCTTCCGGGATGGTGGCTCATTCGATTCCTACAACAGCCGGGTGAGGCTGCTGCAGCCTCTTCCCCAGTGAGACCTCGAGGCCGGGGTGACATGACTCACCACATCTACCACCCACACAGAGGGGCCACCAGTCTCGGCACACTGGGAAGGGAAAGGGGCTCTGCGTGAGCCTGTTGTTGATATATGAGCAGAGTTGACTGGGGGTGTGGGCCTCTTTCCCACTGGGACCTGTTTCCGATCTCCCACACCCAGCATGGGGAATGGCCCCACTCCCTGCAGGGTGGGGGTGTGAGCTCTGCCTGGCCTCACCTTGGGGCTGCCAGGCTGCTGGACACTGCTTTGCCATGTGGCCTCCGTACTGGACCCATTCCCTCCCATGACCAAGGTGCCAGTAAGTCCCTTCTTCCTTCCTCAGCTACATGCCTCTCCTCAGGCCTCTGAGACCTGAGAGGTGGGTGACCACTGAAGACAAGCCTAATGGCTCTTCTGTGGCCTGTTCCTTCCACCCTGCAGGAACCATGGCTGCTAGCTGTCCACAGCCCCACTGCCAGGGGCCCTTATAAGAAGATTCTGTGGGCTCGGCACCTGTGGCTCAGCGGGCTAAGGCGCCAGCCATGTACACCTGAGCTGGCGGGTTCGAATCCAACCCGGCCCGCCAAACAACAATGGTGGCTGCAACCAAAAAAAAAAAAAAAATGGCCGGGCGTTGTGGCAGGCGCCTGTAGTCCCACCTACTTGGGAGGCGGAGGCAAGAGACTCGCTTGAGCCCAGCAATTGGAGGTTGCAGTGAGCTGTGATGCCACAGCATTCTCGCCAGGGTGACAGCTTGAGGCTCTGTCACAAAAAAAAAAAAAAAAGAAGAAGAGTCTGTGGTTGGTGTGGAGGGGAGGGAGTCTAACCATTCCTCTGCCCTGTCAGCCCTTTGCACAGGATTCAACTGCCATGACTTAGTTTCCCTCTCTGGGCCTTGGTTTCCTTACGTATAAAGCAGGACTGATTTTAATCCTTGGGTGAGGACAGAAGAGGGCATAGGAAAGAGTTGAACGTGGTTGGAGGCAGCTGAGCACACAGCAGCTTCCACGGGGGAGCAAGTCCCTGGAGACATGGTGCTGCAGGGGGCTCCCAAGAAGGAGTCACTACACTCCAACAGGTGACTGGGGACACTTCCTGGAGAAGGCTGAGCCCATAGGGAAGGGGGCGCGAAGATATTCTGAGTCTGTGAGGGCGAGAGTGGCACTACAGAGTAGCTGCTGCAAGCAAGGGTGGTGTGGGGGGCGGGGCAGCTGTGTGGTGACAGAACTAAGTACGGCTTTGCTCAAGAACACGCACTGAGAAAGGGGAAGAAATGACAGGGGCCATGACTCCCTGCTGAGGGGTTCGGATTCATTCTGCCAACAACCACAGGGAGTCATGCCTGGTCAGATTTCCTTCTCGGAAAAAGGATTTGGGCCTCAGTGCGTGGGGGGGAGGGGCTGAGAGAGGCACAGGCAGGTGCCTAGGACATGGGGGTGGCTGTCACAATTGTCTGGTCAGGAGATGACAGGACCTGGCTAATTCTGAACCAGCTAGTCAGTTTTTTTTGAGACAGAGCCTCAAGCTGTCACCCTGGGTAGAGTGCTGTGGCATCACAGCTCACAGCAACCTCCAATTCCTGGGCTCAAGCGAGTCTCCTGCCTCTGCCTCCCAAGTAGCAGGGACTACAGGCACCCACCAC
>CAUYON010023068.1:0-11564 GCA_963573935.1 Arctocebus calabarensis | reverse complement strand
ATTGCTGGGTGTTGTGGCAGGTGCCTGTAGTCCCAGCTACTCGGGAGGCTGAGGCAAGAGAATCGCCTAAGCCCAGGAGTTGGAGGTTGCTGTGAGCTGTGTGACACCATGGCACTCTACCGAGGGTGATAAAGTGAGACTATCTCTACAAAAAAAAAAAAAAAAAGAAAAATGGCGGTAAGAGGGTTGGGTTCTTATTCATAAGGAAGCTTTGCAAGAGTCAAAGTAGCCCGTCATCAGGGCAGACAAGGATATCATGGCAGCTGGGCTTCTGCAGCTTCACAGGCTTGAGAACTGTGAAGCCCCAGAGGACCTCGTGCTCAGAAGGGCCCCTGTGCTGGGTTTAATGCTCTGCTATTGCATCTTGAAATGATTAATAATTTTTGAAGAAGAGGGCCCAGAGTTTTCATTTTTCACTGAGTCCCACCAATTATGTATCTGGTCTCACATAGGGGGCAGGGAAATGGTTTATAAGGCATTTACTCAGTGCCAAAGCACTTTACATCTATTGCTGTATCACTTCACAGTGGCCTTATACATGAGCATGTGTATCTCCATTTTTCAAAAGTGTTAGATCACTAGTAATTTACTTAACTGTCCTTGTCATCTCTTGGTATAAATCACACCAAATCTTAGTGGCTTAGAACAACAACTGTCATTTATTTTGCTTGCAAATCTGCAGTTTGGCCTGGCCTTGGCAGGGAAAGCACATCTCCGCTTACCTAGCCACCAGGGGGCAGCACCATGGGAGCTGGAGAATCTACTTCCAAGGGGGTTGGCAAATGGTGCTGCTTTGGCTTCCTCACAGCATGGCGGCTGCATTCCTGGAGTCAACAACTCTGGAGGTAGGGAGTGGAAACTGCTAGTTGTCATAAAACCTGGGCCTAGAAAATGTCAAAGCACTGACTTTTGCTGTGTTCTTTCTATTGGTCAGTTAGTAATGTTCTACCAGACTCAAGAAGGAAGGGAGTCTGTCTCCAAACAGACAGACCCCATCCCTTGATAGAAGGATGTCAAAGAATTTTGAGGTCTTATATGACAGGCACTGTGCCTCATTGTGTCCTGCAAATAATTTTACCATTATTACTCCTAGAGTTGGCTCAAGGAAGCCAAATAAACTAGTGAAATCCCAACTTTCCCTGGCTGGAATTTGAATCCGAAGTTGTCTGTCTCCAGAGTAGGAGCTTTAGAGAGTGGGACTGATCTGTGCATTCAGGGACTCATGCAGTCAGGGCCAAGTCCACGTCTGTCCAATTGGAGAAAATTTGAATCTAGTTCCTATCTAGTTTTTAGACAGAGAAACCAAGGCTCTTTGGGGTCTTTCAAGGCTGAGGAGGGGGACAGGGTCTTCCAGAGCAGGATGGGGGCTCCCCTTGAGGTTGTAAAGAGCCTGGTCAGGAAGTTGCAAAGGGCTGTGGGCAGATTGTGCAAGAACAGGCTGTCAAGAGGGAGGTTGTTTTTCACTGCAATTACATTTCATTCAGGAAATACCCATAGCTTCTGCGCATATCTAGGGAGGGTCCCTCACTCAGAGTGGAAGACCTGCCATGAATACTGGAGCACTAACAGCTGGATCAAGGTTCTATGGGCTAAGTTCATTCATCAGAAGTTCCCTGAGAGCCACTGTGTGCCCGTCTGAGCTAGGTTCTGACAAAAGAGAAGAAGAGGCTCCCTTGCTGACAGCCAGGAAGTCACAATTTAGTAAGAAAGACAGTAAGAACTATGATTTATTAACACTTTTTGTAATCTCATGTAAATCTCACAGTGCCCTAGGAAGTGGTTACTACCATCGCCCTTACGTTACAGGTAAGGAAACCAAGGCACACAATAGTTACGTCACTTGCCCAGTAAGCCCCACAGCTGCTATGTGGTGTAGCCAGCATTCAAACCCAGGCCACCTGACTGGAGTCTGAGTTTCCGATCACTTGACCATGCTGTTCCATTGTGGGTCAAGCCAGGGTCACCACTGTACTGAGGACCAGCTCTGAGGCCCAGGATCTGCGGAACACTATATAGGCAGCCACAGGGCTCAGTAGGCGCACAGGTAATGGGATGCGCTTCCTGGCTCCTATCTTACTTTTCCTTTTCGAAGCCCAGTTCTGACTAGGCTCATTGAACCTTCAATGGCTCCCCAGTGCCTATAGGCCAACGTCTGCCAATCTGACCCTCTCACTCACAGCTCCTACATCAAAAAATCCCTCTGAGACCCATTTGTGTCCCCTCAGTCATCTAATGCAAAGGGCACATCTCACCATGAAGTCTGCCCAAACCCCAGATCTCCAGCCTTACCTTTCTCCTCCTTCAGAAAGCCTTCTGGGACATCCAGGCCCAGGACCTCCATGAGGGCTGAGTTCTGGAACCTCACAAGAAATATCTCTGTATGACAAGATGAATTCATTCATCCATACAGCCACTCAATTGCTCAAGCGACAGAACTGTGTCAGGCTCCACGCTGGGTCCCAGGGAGCATGGTGAGGCTGGAGGGTATGAGCATATATAGTGCTACTCTCAGGGAGTCAGAGCTGGGTTGGGAGGCCAGCCTGGACTCCTGCAGGGACCAGAAGCATGATCCTAACTTCGACCAAGCAGGGCCCCAGAGCCCAGTGGATGACGTCTCACGTAGATAGTGGGCCTCAGCTTCTGTCTCTGTAGAATGGGTTTAATAAGCACACCTTTCCCAAACAGATGTTGGAAGGATTAAGGTTATTCATTCATTTGTTAAAAAAAGTATTTACCAAGCTCAAACTCTGTGCCCTTTTGGGTGCTGAGGACATACAGTCCTGCCCTTGGGAGACTGACAATAAAGAGTATTCAAGGTAACATTAGGTGGTGTGTGTAGGGCCCTTGGCGTGAGTCTGGGGTAGACATCACCCCACCCTACACTTGCATCTCTAGGTTTCTCGGAAAATCGAAGAGATGATGAAGACAATTTCATGGCCGGAAATTGTTCTGTAGGTGCTGGGAGGGAAGCTGGAAAGGCTGGGCTGGGCTGGGCCGTTGATGGGAAGTTGCAACAGCCTCGGGAAGGGAGAGGAACTGCAGGGGAATGGGGGCCCAAGTGGGGGGTTTCCTCCCAGTGTGAAGGGGAAGAGTGAGGCTGAGCCCTTTGGGAACTTCCCAGGGGATCCTACCCCTGTAACTGGTAGGCCCAGGGCTCTACGCGGCCCCATTACGTTCTGAGTCTGAACTTACCAAACATGTCCTAGGTACCAGACACTGCAGACTCCATCTCTGATGGCCACAGTGTCCCTGTTAATCAGAGGTTATTTATCCCCATTCCACAGATGAGGAAATGGTGGCTTAGGGAGATGAAATGATTTGTCCAAGATCGAGGTTGGACAAATGGCCGGGCTGGGACTTGAACCCAGGTCTAGATGATGGCAAAGTAGATGCCTTCTGATATAGCCCAACTGCCCCAAATAGCCTTTTTTTGCTAGGCTTCTTGGTGCTTGACATTCCACACTCATGCACGGGGACTGAAGGTCCCTGAGGTCCTTCTTTGGGGCACATGGCCAGCAGCAGGGTCTTGATGGACTGTGGGAAAAGGGGCAGCACACTGCCTGGCATACAGTAGGTGCTCAATAAGTGCACCTTCATGAGAGTGAGATCCTAAAGGCAAACTTCACCGGGGGACAAACTAAAAGTGACCAAGTCCCTCCTACTTCCTTCAAGAAGCCCCTGGGCTCCTCGGCAGGTGAGTGTGGGGCTTTGTTCCTCCTCTGAAAGCTGTTACAGGGAGTCTCCTGAGTCATCCATGTCCAGCCCTGCCCAGCTCTGGTCAGGGCAGCAGGAGCCACATGTACTCATAAACATCTGAATAAATGAGGACTGGGAAATTATACTGGGGGAAAATTACTTACTTCTTCCTTTTGAATCAGGGAAGGGAAAAGTTGCTTGGGAAATGAGGTCAGTGACGTCGGCATTGCACACTCTTTGTTGGTCAGCAGACAGCCAGCCTCAGGGTTGTATTTCTCAAAGGGTGGGCTGGGTTGCATGCCAGGGAAATGGGTCCAGAGCCAGCCCTTGCCCAGCCTGGCAGGAAATTACTCCCCTCACTCTATCACTGCCTCCTCTTTACCATCTGTCTGCTCACTCACTGAGCTGAGATCTTGCTAAGGAGAAAAAAATGTGCTGGTTCATGTCTCTGTGGCCAGCTGGGCTGGTGGGCCTCAGAGCCAAGTGCTGCCAGGGCCTGGAGGAAACAGGGTATGCTGGGACAGGGCTGCTGAGGAGGGATCCGTAACTTCCAGGCTTCAGAGCCCCATGCAACCCCAACTTCCCAGAGTACAGATGGGAAAACTGAGGCCTGGGAGGAGAGAGATGTGCCTAGAGTCACAATGAGAATCAGCAGCCAATAGTGCCAGAATGTAGGCTTCTGTTGTCTTAAAAATAAAAATAGGGGCTCGGTGTCCATAGCACAGTGGTTACGGTGTCAGCCACATACACCCAGGCTGCGGGTTCAAACCCAGCCTGGGCCTGCTAAACAACAACAACTGCAACAAAAAATAGCAGGGCATGGGCACCGCCTGTGGCTCAAAGGAGTAGGGCGTGGGTTCCAAATGCTGGAGGTGGTGGGTTCAAACCCAGTCCTGGCCAAAAAAGCTGAAAAAATATATATATATCAGGACGTTGTGGGGGTCGCCTGTAGACCCAGCTATTTGGGAGGCTGAGGCAAGGGAATCCCTTAAACCCAAGAGTTGTAGGTTGCTGTGAGCTGTGACGCCATGGCATTCTACCAAGGAACACATAATGAGACTCTGTCTCAAAATAATAAATAAATAAAATGAAAAAAAAAAAAAGTAAATAAAAATAGGCTGAGTGCCTATACCTCAGTGGTTAGGGTGCTGGCCACATATACTTGGGGCTGGCAGGTTTGAACCTGGCCATTGGCCTGCTAAACAACGATAACTGTAACAACAACAACAACAAAAAATAGCCAGGCATAGTGGCAGGTACCTGTAGCCCCAGCCACTTGGGAGGCTGAGGCAAGAGAATCACTTAAGCCCGAGAGTTTGAGGTTGCTGTGAGATATGATGCCACAGCGCTCTACTGAGGAGCACATAGTGAGACTCTGAATCCAAAAAAAAAAAAAAAAGAATCTGGGATTCTCCACTTGTGCCATGTGGAACCTCTTTGTGATGGGTGGTGCAAACGAGACAAGCAACCCCAGTCTAGGGATCTGGCAACTCTTCCAGGAATTTTGTATTGTCATGAGACTAGCTCTGGAGAGACTCGTCCTGTACAATGTGCCTGCATGCTGCTGGCCGTGTGGGCTCAGGTGAGTTAATTAAGGTGACTTACCAGGTATGACTATCAGGCCCTGCCATTCAGTTCACCTGGAGTCAGTGCAAATCTCAAATGCTCAGGTGTCCAGGTGGCTAGTGGGGGAGGAGTGCGGACACCTTTCACCCCCATCACACCCAAAAGCCCAGAGAAAAAGGAAAACTTTAGAAGAAACTCTGGATAAATAAAGGGCACAGCATGGTCACACGTGGGATAAATTAACGCCTTAGGGATGTCAATTTCCTCCCAGTTCACTTGTCAACTCAATGAAATCAAAGTTAAAATCACAGCTGCAGTATGATGAACTTGACAAATGGATTTGAAAATGCATATGGAAGAATAAACGAACATACACAATTAAGCCCGTTTAGAAAATGAAGACCTGCTTCGAGACAAACACTCCTCAGACTGTGCTTTCCTCCAAACCCCACAACAGTCCACCCAGAGAAGACTTCTGGGGTGAAATGTGGGTTTTTCCTCCCACACATCAAGCAGTTGACACCAGCGGGGTGTCCTCTAATTCAAGTCTGACACTATGTGCGTGGAGAGAACATCACACCCCCTAGGGCGAAGGTCCAGTCCCCACAACTCCCCCACCCCAGACACCAGTTACCGTTCAGCCTCAGCCTCTGGAGTTCCTGACCAACCGGCTTCAAATTAGGGTTCTCACAACCCCCTTTCTCTTTGGAAATTCCATTTTTTTTTGAGACAGTCTCACTATGTGGCCCTCAGTAGAGTGCTGTAGCGTCACAGCTCACAGCAACCACAAACTCTTGGGCTCAAGCGATTCTCTTGTCTCCGCCTCCCAAGTAGCTGGGACTACAGGTGCCCGCCGCAGGGCCTGGCTATTTTTTTGGTTGCAGTTGTCATTGTTTAGCAGACCAGGGCTGGGCTTGAACCCTCCAGCCAGCTCCCTACTCACTGAGCTATGTACAATGCCAAAACTTTTTTTCTTCTTTTTTTTTTTTTGAGACAGAGTCTCAAGCTGATGTCCTGGGTAGAGTGCCATGGGATCATCATAGCTCACAGCAACCTCCAACTCTTGGGCTCAAGGGATCCTCTTGCCTCAGTTTTTTGTATTTTTAGTAGAAACAGGGTCTCACTCTTGCTCAGGCTGTTTTTTTTTTTTGAGACAGAGCCTCAAGCTGTCACCCTGGATAGAATGCCCTGGCATCACAGCTCACAACAACCTCAAATTCTTGGGCTCAAGCAATTCTCTTGCCTCAGTCTCCCAAGTAGCTGGGACTATAGGCGCCCGCCACAACACCTGGCTATTTTTTTGTTTTTTTACAGGCCTGGGCTGGGTTCGATTCCACCAGCCCTGGAGCATGTGGCCAGTGCCCTAACAACTGAGCCATGCGCAGCGCCCATTATAAGGTCTTTTGTTATAAATGTTGAGAGTGCCAGGCCTCAGAAAACAGAGTATCGCTGTTTGTGGGTCATAAAACCCTCATCCCAGAGTGGGCCTGCCCCATATCCTGAAGGCTAGTTTCATTTTGCACAGTTGTCCATAAAATCCCAACACGACTTTGTTGGGAGAGTTCTGGGCAGCTGAATAGGGGTTGCTTTCGGCAGGAAGGGCGTGCAAGTCACGCCCCTTCCCCCAGACCTCACCCTCACCATCTCTTCATCTGTATCCTTGGTAATCCCTTTATAATAAACCTGTAAGCATGTTTCCCTGAGTTCTGTGAGCTGCTCCAGAAAATTAATTGAACAGAATAGATTGTTGTGAGATTGAACCAAGTGGTAATGAGGAAGGGCTGGGTTGGGCAAGGTGCCTCACACCTGTAATCCTAGCATTCTGAGAGGCCAAGGTAGATGGATTGCTTGAGGCCAGGAGTTGGAGACCAGCCTGAGCAAGAGGGAGACCCCATCTCCACTAAAAATACAAACATTAGCCCAGCATCATGGTGGGTGTCTATAGTCCCAGCTACTCAGGAGGCTGAGGCAGGAGGATCACTTGAGCCCAAGAGTTGGAGGTTGCACTGAGCTATGTTGCCACAGCACTTTACCCAGGGCAACAAAGTGAGGCTCTGTCTTCAAAAAGAAAGGTAGAAAAGATTCAGTAGGAAAGACAACTAATAGTGAATCTCTAGATGTACACACTGTATGCAATCCAGATGTATTAAAGACCCAGATGTGTTGACTCTGCGCCCGTAGCACAGTGGTTATGGTATCAGCCACATATACCGAGGCTGGCGGGTTCAAACCCGACCCAGGCCACGTAAACAACAAAAAATAGCTGGGCGTTGTGGTGGGCACCTGTAGTCCCAGCTACTTGGGAAGCTGAGGCAAGAGAATCGCTTAAGTCCAAGAGTTTGAGGTTGCTGTGAACTATGATGCTACAGCACTCTACCAAGGGCGACAAAGTGAAACTCTGTCTCAAAAAAAAAAAAAAAAAGACGCAGACGTGTGACATAAAATTAATATAAAGCTAATGAGAGAAAACACAGAAAACTGTCATTGTGACCTATAGGTAGGGAAGGACATTTTAACTATGCAAATGGTAATATACTGATGAACTTGATTACATTATGATTAAGAATTCCTTTTTAGGCTCCCACGTAGCACAGTGGTTATGGCACTGGTCACATATACTGAGGCTGGTGGGTACAGCCTGGGCTTGCTAAAACAACAATGACAACTGCAACAAAAAAATAGCTGGGCGTTTTGGCAGGTGCCTGTAGTCCCAGCTACTTGAGAGGCTGAGGCAAGAGAATCTATTCAGCTCAAGAACTGGAGGTTGCTGTGAGCTTTGCCACCACAGCACTCTACTCAGGGTGACAGCTTGAGACGCTGTCTCAAAAGAAAAAAAAAGAAAAAGAAAAGAAAAGAAAGAAAGAATTCTTTTTTTAAAGGCTAAAGAACATCACAAACAAGGACACCAAACGGATAATTGAATGGAGTATTTGTGGTATCTCAAAATGACAAGGGATTCATGTCTAGAAGATGCAAGGAATTATTGCAAAGCTACAAGAAAAAGACAGGAAATAATAGAAAAATGGTCAAAGGATGTGAACAGGCAGTTCATAGAAGGGGAAACCCAAATGACTAACAAGCAATGAAGAGGTACTCAAACCCACGAATATTCAGAGAAATGCAAATGAAGTAACAGCAGGTTCCATTTCCCACCCGTCAAATTGGCTACAATCAGAACATTGGCTGGTGGTAAGTTTGGGGGAGAGCGTGGGGGGATCCTCTGGCCGGGGCATGGCTGCTGTGGCCATCCTGGAGAGACGTCTGTCCATGTTAGTGAAATAGGTACACAAATATTCCAGGATCCAGCAGTCCCGCGAACAGAATTCAAACACTGCGTTTTACAAGGACACATCCATTGCTGGGGCAGCAGGGAGGGGAGCAGAGATTGGGGGGGGGAAATAAAGCTAGAGATCCTATAAAGCCGTATAGGATCATACATAAGGTACAAAAGTGAGAGTGCGAGAGAAGTTATACAAAATAAGATCCCGTTCAGATAGCCACAGACCTATGAAATACCTAGGAATTACTTACAAAAGGGGGAGGTGGGTGTGAGGTGAGGGGGTTGCTAAGAGGGTCATGTTCCTGCCCAGGCCAGGGTGGCCCAGTTTGTAAAGGACCAGGTGCGGTAACCCTAGCCCTCTGGGAGGCTGAGGCGGATGGATCACGTGAGCTCAGGAGTTGCAGACCAGCCTGAGCAAAAGAAAGACCCCGTCTTTACCAAAAATAGAAAAACAGAGGCAAGAGAATTCTGTGAGCCTAAGAGCTTGAGATTGCTGTAAGCTATGATGCCACAACACTCTACTAGGACGCCAGAACGAGACTCTGTCTCAAAAGAATAAAATAAAATAAAAAGACAATAAAGAAAGATGAAGAACTCAGAGGGACCCAGAGGAGGCAGGGAAACTGAGGCTGGAATATATAGTGGTGTTTACAGTGGAGAGGCAGCCCAGGAATGCCTTTGGGTGGTGGTCCAGAGACCAGTGAAAAGGGAAGGAATTAGTGGGGTGGGTGGAAGTTGTGGGGAGAGTGAGGATGAGGGAAAGGGGGAGGAAAGAGGGGTTGGAGGGCTTGGAGGGGGGGTTAGAGAATACAGAAGGCTGTGCAAGGAAACCCGTTGACAAGATCAAACATCCCTGCAGGTGCAGGCAGGGGGAGTCTCCCAGGCTGCTGGCCCACTGCCCAGCAGGAGTGTAAACGGTGCATCCTCTGGGGAGAGGAATTTGCCAGGACCCAGTGAAAATGAAAATGTGCAAACCCACCCATCCGCCTGGCGGTTCCACTTTCTAGGTTTGCAACCTAGAGAAACTCTCATCCTTGTGCCTCAGGGGACAGATCGGATGTGAGCGGCAGTGAGTGGAAGGGGGTCCAAATACAAACGGCCTGGGGGGTCACTCCAGGGGAACAGGTCAGGCACAGGGTGCACCACCCCAAAACAGGCCAGGAGAGTAAGCTGGATCTGAACTCGCCGAGACGGAAAGTTCTCAGAAACACAGCAGCGGGGGAGGAACAAGGCAGGATGGCATGGTCGCTGTTCCGCTGTTTGTACTCACGTAGCCACACGCACAGAGTCACATTCGCACTGTGCGTTTATATGCGGACGGAGAAAATGGGCTCCAGAGAAACGTGGCAAACTCAGAGTCAGAGCTGCCTTGGGGGCAGAAGCAAGGGGACCCCAACTGAGGCTGGAAGTGAGAGACCTCCCTGGTAATTACAAGATAAAAGGATTTGAATAAAAAGTAATTCAACAACCCTTTCATGAGAGTCCTTTTTTTTGAGACAGAATCTCACTTGTCACCCTCGGTCGAGTGCCGCAGCATCATAGCTCCCAGTAATTTCAAAATCTTGAGCTCAAGAGATCCTCTTGCCTCAGTCTCCCAAACAGCTGGGACTACAGGCGCCGCCTGGCTAATTTTTCTATTTTAAGTAGAGCCTGGTTCTTGCTCTTGCTCAGTGGCTGCACCCCTCCCCTGCCTCCCAGAGTGCTGGGATTACAAGCATGAGCCACTGCGTCCAGCCAATTTTTTTTTTTTTTTAATACCGAATTGGTATCTGTGCTGCTTTCTAGGTACTGAGGACACTAGCAAAACAGACAAGGTTCCTGCCATCAGGGGGGAAGCAGAAAATAATCAAGCCAATGGGGAAAGTATGAGAACTGCTATGAAGAAAAGGCATGCAGCTATTTTAGTGAGGGGTTAGAGAAGCCTCTCTGAGGGACTGAAGTGTGGAAGTGAGTCACACAGGTGCCAGCAAGAGGCCAGAGGGGTCAAGGGTGATGAGGTGAGAGAGGAACAAGGCAGCCCTAGTTATTAACACTGGTCAATTCTAGGTAATGGCAATCTATGTTCCTTAGAGTATGCTTTATTTTATTTTATTTTATTTATTTGTATATTTATTTTTTAAGTCAGAGTGTCACTTTGTTGCCCTCGGTAGAGTGCTTCGGTAGCATCATAGCTCACAGCAACCTCAAACTCTTGGGCTCAAGTGATTCTCTTGCCTCAGCCTCCCAAGTAGCTGGGACTACAGGCGCCCGCCACAACTCCTGGCTATTTTTAGAGATGGGGGTCTTGCTCTCGCTCAGGCTGGTCTTGAGCCTGTGAGCTCAGGAAATCTACCCACCTCGGCCTCCCAGAGTGCTAGAATTACAAGATATATATATATGTGTGTGTGTGTGTGTGTGCATATTTATTTATTTATTTTTATGCCCAGCTATTTTTAGAGATGAGGTCTCACTCTGACTCAGGCTGGTCTGGAACTCCTGAGCTCAGGCAATTCACCTGCCTCAGCCTTGCAGAGTGCTAGGATTACTGGTGTGAGCTACCGAGCCTGGCCTGGCTTTAATTTTTTTAATTAAAAAAAGAAAAAATCCAAACAAAGATAATGCACAGTTAAGAGGGTTATAATTGCTGGGTGTAAAATACAGCAGCATGGTTTGTAGTAGGATGAAAAAGAGAATTTCCCATCAGGCAATGGCCCAAGGCGGGACAAAGGCAAACTGTGACCTCTCTGTCTGAGCAGTCGCTCCTGCAGGAAGGGTGTGGTCACCTTGTACTGTTGAAGGCAGGGGTTTGGAATCCAGCCCAGCCCTGCTGTCTCCCATCTCCCCATATCTCTTTTTTTTTGAGACAGAGCCTGAAGCTGTCACCCTGGATAGAGTGCTGTGGCATCACAGCTCACAGCAACCTCCGATTCCTGGGCTCAAGTGAGTCTCCTGCCTCTGCCTCCCAAGTAGCTGGGACTACAGGCTCCTGCCACAATGCCCAGGCCATTTTTTGTCATTGTTGTTAGGTGGGCCCAGGCTGGAT
>CAUYON010023066.1:0-16115 GCA_963573935.1 Arctocebus calabarensis | reverse complement strand
TAAAGCCCACTTGGTCATGGTGTATAGTTTGTTTGATGTGTTGTTTGGATTCTGTTTATTAGGATCTTCTTGAATATTTTTGCTTCAATATTCATTAGTGATATTGGTATATAATCTTCTTTTCTTATTGGGTCTTTTTCCTGATGTAGGGATCAAGGTGATGTTTGTTTCATAGAATGTGTTGGGTAGTATTCCTTCTTTTTCTATATTTTGGAAAAGGTTGAGTAATATAGGTGCTAGTTCTTCTTTAAATGTTTGGTAGAATTCTGACGTGAAGCCATCTGATCGGGGGCTTTTCTTTTTAGGGAGATTTTGTATAGTTGATGCTATTCCAGAACTTGATATACGGCTGTTCAACATTTCCACTTGGTTCTGGCTAGGTGGCATCCTTCCAAGTATTGGTCAATTTACTTCAGATTTTCATATTTCTGAGAGTAAAGTTTCTTGTAATATTCATTAAGGATTTTTTTAATTTCTGAGGTATCTGTTGTTATTTCATTTTTACCATTTCTGATTGATAAAATGAGAGATTTTACTCTTTTTTTCCTGGTTAGGTTACCCAAAGGTTTATCAATTTTATTGACTTTTTCAAAAAACCAACTTTTTGGATTATTGATCTGTTGTATAATTCTTTTGTTTTCAATTTCATTTAATTCTGCTCTAATTTTGTTTATTTCCTTTCTTCTGCTGAGTTTCCGGTTGGAAGGTTCTTCCTTCTCCAGTTGTTTAAGATGTCCCATTTAGTTGTTAACTTCCTCTCTTTCTGTTTTCTTGAAGAAGGCTTGCAGTGTTATAAATTTCCCTCTTAGGACTGCCTTTGCAGTTCCCCAGGGGTTCTGATAATTCTGAATATTGTCATTTTGTTCCAAAAATTTGGTAATTTCCTTCTTAATCTCGTCTATGACCCATCTATCCTTTAGAGTAAGCTTGTTTAGCTTCCAAGTTTTTGTATGAGTACGTAGATTCCTATTGTTATTGAGTTCCACTTTTATTCCATGATGGTCTGAGAAGATGCAAGGAATAATTTGTATTCTTTTAAATTTGCTGAGGTTACACTGTGACCTAGGATGTGATCGATTTTGGAGTATTCCATGGGCTGATGAGAAGAATGTGCATTCAGTTTTGTTGGGATGAAATGTTCTGTAGATGTCTGTTAAATCCAAATGTTGAATAGTTAAGTTTAAATCTAAAATTTCTTTGCTTAGCTTCTTTTTGGAGGTTCTAACCAGCACTGCTAAAGGGGTGTTAAAATCTCTGACTTCTATGGAGTTGGAGGAAATCAAGTTGCTCATGTCTGTTAGAGTTTCTCTTGAAAATTGAGGTGCATTCTGGTTGGGTACATAAATATTAATAATTGAAATCTCATCACATTGAGTAGTACCTTTAACAAATTTGAAGTGTCCATCTTTATCCTTCCCTATATGGGTTAGTTTAAAGCCTATTCTATCTGCAAATAGGATTGCAACACCTGCTTTTTTCTGCTTTCCTTTTGCCTGGAATATAGATGACCATCCCTTCACCTTGAGTCTATATTTATCTTTTGAGGTAAGATGAGATTCTTCTATGCAGTAGATATCTGACCTGAGTTTTTGCATTCAGTCAGTCAACCTGTTCCTCTTTAGAGGACAATTTAAACCATTCACATTAATTGAGAATATTGATAAGCCTTTTGAACATCTGGTGGACATTTTTAATCCTATTGCAACTGTGGAAGTTGGAATTTGATCAAAAGTTTCTGAGTGGGTGTACTTTTGTGTTGGAGGATAATGCTGGTCATTATGGAAGATAGGTCTGAGAATATTCTGGAGAGCTGGTTTAGTTATGGCAAATTTCTTCAACATGTGGATGTCATTAAAGTATTTAATTTCTCCATCATAAATGAAACTCAGTTTAGCTGGATACAGAATCCTGGTTTGAAAATTATTTTGTTTTAGTAGATTAAAAGTTGATGACCATCCTCTTCTAGCTTGAATGGTTTCAGCAGAGAGATCTGCAGTTATTCTGATATTCTTTTCCATGTAGGTTATGGTTTTCTTACTTTTGGCTGCTTTTAGAATTTTCTCCTTCATATTACCTTTAGTGAAATTGATTATGATGTATCTGGGCAATGTCTTATTCAGGTTGAGTCATGCTGGAGTTCTGAAACTGTCTGCTATCTGAATTTCAGAATCTCTTCAGAACTTGAAGAGAACTTGAATTTCAGAAGTTGCCATGTCTGGAAAGTTCTCTTTCACAAGCTTATGAAGAAAAGACTCTGTGTATTGTGAAGACACTTCCTCACTTTTGGGGATCCCTATAAGGCAAATATTGGTTTTATTCAAATTATCCCAGAGCTCTCTGGGAGAGTGATCTGTTTTGCCCTCCATTTATCTTCCTCTTTGAAAGTCTGAGAGTATTTGACAGCTTTGTCTTCAATGTCAGAAATCCTTTCTTCTGCTTGCTCCATTCTGTTATTTAGGGATTCTACTGTATTTCTCAGATCTTTGAGGGCTACAACTTCTTGTCTCAATGTGTCAAAAATCGTTGGTCATTTTGTCCTTGAATTCGTTGAATTCTTGAGACATCTTTTGGATTACTGCTTGAAATTCTAATTCCATCTTTTCCTCCATTCTGTTGATCTTATTTGCTATCCAGATTCTGAATTCGATTTCTGACATCTCAGCCATTTGTTTATGCATGGGAACTTGTGCTGTGTCTGCTTTGTTCTTCCTTGGGTGAGTTGCTCTACTCTGATTATTTATATTGCCAGTTTTTCCATTGATTCTGGTTCATGATTGTTTTTCACTGTTACCTCTGTCTGTCCTAAGAGTTGGGGAGGTGTCTCTCCAAGATTAGACCCTGGCAGAATTATTCTATTGTTGCTAGATCTTTGTAGGGAGTGATCTGTGTAGCTCCTCTGGGACTGCCCTAGCCAGGGAGTTCAGCTGTGGGAGCAGGTCAGGAGTGTGGCACCCATGGATCCTACAGCAGGGCGGGGGATGGTGCACACACTTCTGGGAGTGCCTGGTGCCTGGTGACTTTGGCAAAGAGAGACCATGGCTCCAGCAGTCTCTGGCCAGGAGGAGGGCTCTGCGCAGTGGCAGGGAGGGCTCCAGAGGGAGGGCCCGGTTCACGACTTCCTGAGTCCCTGTCCAGATGCGCGGGCCAGTGCAGAGGCAGGGAAGGTATGGGAGGGAGGACACGGGTTGTGCAACCCCCAGAGTTCCTGGCTGGGGTGGGCAGAAGCCTGGCAGGTGTGGGGTCAGAGGCGCATGGTCTCTGGTGGAGTCCTTGGCTTGGGAGGGTGTGCAGAGGTCTGGCCTGCTTGGGGCATGGGGCTGCATGGTTGTTGGCAGAATCTCTGGCCGGGGTTGGGGGGAGAAGGGGAAAGCTTGGCACGTCCCCCAGTGTCTCTTGTTGGGGGGGCACTTGGTCCCAAACACAGGGAGGGAGTGTGCTGCTCAAGATCCTGTTCCCTCAGTCTCAGCAGGGATTAGGCTTCTGGTTCGTCAGGTAAGGAGTAAAGGTGTATTGGAAGTTCAGAATGGCAGGGAAGACTTTAGTTCAATTTTTCTGCTTAGCAAGAGAGTGTTCAGAGTCACAGCAGGGTCCTTCTGAGTCAATGGTCCCCACTTCCCACAGCACTGTCCCGTGGGGTGAGATAAGAGGTCCATAGTTCATCTCTTGTCTGTAGAAAACCCACAAGAGCAAAAAAAGAGAAAAAAGAAAGGAAATAGAAAAACCACAGCTTTTTCTGGGGAGGGGATGGACACTTTTCCTTTCAGATGAATTTTGTACACAAAGCTTGCTTTCTTGGCCTCACAGCTTTCCTCAGCAGAGGTGACCTGCAGTTATCACTTCTCTCTCTCAGATGGGCTCCCTGTCTTAAGCTTTGTTGGGCAGTTTCTGGATGTTATCTCTCCTTTTGGACAGGAGCCTCTTTTGGAAGCTTCTTCCAGTCAGACATCTTGCCCCTCCCCTCCAGGCACAGCAATTTGAAGGTGTCATCATATTTGCATTTAACAAAAACACCTGTTGTGCATTTAAGGAACGAAAAACTAAGGTAAGTTAAATAATTCAGAAAAAGTCAGTGACCAGAAAGAAAAGAATCAGAACTTAAATCTACACCTAATTTCTTCTCCCAACAGCAGATAGGTGTGCTGATATGCATTTAATCACTTTCCAAACATTCAGCATGGAAGTGTTTTCTAATATCTTTTTATTAAAAGTAATGCCACAATGAATATATCAGTGCATCAATCTTTGTCAGAACTTTTATTGCCTCTAGATAGAATAGCAGGAAGAAATACACTAGGTCAACAGGGTAGAAAATATTTTTAATGATTCCTTTCTAATATATGAGACAAAATTTCTTCCCACAAAGGTAGTTCTGGGTTTTACTCCTAGCAGGAGTAAGAGTACCAAATTTGAACTTTTTTTTTTTTGAGACAGTCTCATTATGTTTCTCTCAGTAGATTGCTGTGGCATCACAGCTCACAGCAACCTCAAACTCTTGGGCTTAAAGCAATTCTCTTTCCTCAGCCTTCCACATAGCTGGGCCTACAGGCGCCTGCCACAATGCCTGGCTATTTTTTGTTTTGTCATCATTTTTGTTTAGCTGGCCTGGCCTGGGTTTGAACCTTCTACCCTTGGTGTGTGTGACTGGTGCTGTAACCATTGTGCTACCGGTGCTGAGCCCTAATTTGCACTTTTTATAAAACTTATCCCTCTTCAATTTTTGAGAATTTGACAGGTAGTATAAAATGTTGATTTATACAATAAACATAACAATGAAGTTAGAAGTAATTGTTTATTAGCCATTCATATTTCTTTTATGAATTATCTACTAATACCTTTTAAAACCTGGAGTTATGATTGGAATTTTAGAAATTCATTTGGGGAAACTCTTCATATATTAAAACATCCTTTTGATTCTGCCATATTGTAATATTTCCCCTGGTTAATTTTTGCTTTTAATTTAGTTGATGGTGGTTGTGTGTGTGTGTGTGTGTGTGTGCGTGTGTTTACAGACAATCATGTCCAATAATAATAAGCTAAAATGTACTTTTTCCATCATGAATTACTCATTTCATAATTTTTATCTTCTCTCCTCCTTGATCACATACACAGATGTTCACCTTTATTCCCATCTAGTCTTTTGGTAGTTATGTACTTCACATATAATTCTCTAAACTGTTTGGCATCATTATGGAATATGGTGTTTGGGTGGGGTTAGGACGTAACTTTATTTTTTCTTAAAAAGCTATAAAATTGTAATTGTGTCATATATTGATCTTCTCTTCGCAGTTTTATGAGCTTTAGACCTAGAATAAGCATTGTCCTGTATTTTCTTATTTTTTTGTGTACTCTTTTTGTAAGTTTTAACATCATTTTCATTTCCTGCATTATCTGATGATTCTATAATGGTACATAACAAACGAAATCATGCAGCTGATTTTGTGGTTGGCAGGGCAGGAATATTTAAAAACTTGACTGTAAGTTTTTAAGTTCTAAATGCCATTTAGTCATCATGACACTGATTTGTCTCCATTTATTTCTCCTCTTTTTTTCTTATCCTCTTTTTTCAAATAGGATTTTTTCCTCATATTTGAATAATAGCACTTTGTAAATGCAATCTAACATCTCTTCATGTTTCTTGTGGTTCTACATTTCAAAAGTCTACTTTCTGCTCTATTTTTAAGGCAAAGTTCTTATGTTTGTACAGTCTTTTCATCAGCCTGAGGCCACTTCTACTCCTTGATTTTCCTGCCAATTTCCTTTATTCTGGAATGATGAACACTCTATTTCAGTAGTTTGCTGTTTGGAACAGATAAGGTTCCTCCTGGAATTTCTCATAGTATACCTGAATGCTGCCAGGGCAATCCTCTCACATCTTCAGCTCAAGAAAAGCACCATGTGCGAAATCTTTGCCAAATTTCCACCCTCTGGCAGCCATTAACCAATGTGCTTCTACAAGATTAAGGCATAATCTCGACCTCATTTTTCCTGTTCTTTAACTCTGAAAGGTGGAATGTTTTACCCTGAATATTTAGAAATAAACAATAGTTGGTTAGTCAGCCTTAGAATGTCTGCCCATATCTTAGGACTAAGTTGCCTATTTGGAAATGTCACCTGGCCAAGCTATGTCACTGGGTGTTTAGTTCCCAGGTCAGATGCTAAAAGTATAGAGTGGGAAGAGTAGTGACTTGAAACTGAAGACAGCAGGTTCACGGCGTGATGGACCTTCTGTTTCTCTAAGGTGATTGTATAGCGTGCCTGGATCTAAAACTCATACCATCACTTGCCTGCATTCAAATGTTTGCTCCACTCATCAAAATGTCGAGTAGCCCTGAGTGTTTATACATGCAGATTCTGGTAGATATGTTGTGTAGCAGAGAAAATCACTCCTGTACTGTGGCAGACAGAATCAGGCCTCTCTTGCTTCCTGCGTGGAGACTCAGACACCTGTGTGGTTCCATGTGTAATTTGAGGGGAAAGCAGTGCAAGTTGATGAGAAGTGTTTGTCACCAACATAAGGTAAGTTCCATAAACTTGTTTGAGAATTCTAATGTCACACAAACTCTGAAGATTTGCACACTTAGAATGCATCCTGTCCACCCATCCTCCTGAGAAGACCTGTTTTTTGTAGTATGTGATTTTAGGCAAACTAATGCAAAAGGTCTTCCATTTCCTTATCCTCATGCTTTGTACCATGTGAGACACATAATATGTAGTCAGAAGTTGATTCCAACTAAGTTTTCTTTTCTTACTGTTTTCCTCCATTGTTTGTATTCACTCCTACTTCATTGTTATGCTGTTCTTCATGAAAATCCAGATAAAAACTACACTGGCTCTGCAAAACTTCTGAATTGTTTTCCATTTCTTCTTCTACTCCACTTATCTTTAAAAACCACACACAATGAATTCTTGTCGCCCTTATCTTGAATCAACAGCTTTCTGTTCAAGAGTATATTCTACTGTGTTTCTTCCTTCTCACTCAGATATTATTTTCCAATTGCTACTTAAGACAATTTCTCAAAAAATACATGAAAAATTGTTACAGGATACTTCAAAGGTTTACTCATAACTTGATACTTGATAAGTCAGTGACAGAGCCCAAAGTGGATATAAGAACACTTACAGGTTTACAGTTTAAAATTCTAATATTCTCAATACCTCATCAGAAGGTTATTAATCATTATAAATAATAATTACAAACTAATATGAACTACATTTTTAATGAACTGTAATGTAGCATGAATCCTTCTTAAAGCTAATAAAATGGTACTTAGATTATATTCACATTTATAGCAATTGATTAAGAAGAGTAAATGAGACAATAAATATAAAGTGATTAGCAGTGTCTGGCACATAGTCGGTGCTCAATAAATTTCACTATCATTATTTATTAAGTGTCTTATCAATGCCTAATGAGCTACTTTTCACTTTATAGCTAAGGAAGCATTTATATAGTAAATCAGTTATCTAAATATTTTTCTTCAGCTTTGATCTTTTCCTGGGGTTGATTATATCTGTCCACTATCATTTCATTTCTGGTATCATTTAAATTTCATTGTATCATTAAGTAATTTAGAATTTACATTGGTCAGGTCCAGAATTGTATTTTTTGGGGGGAAAAAGCACATAAATCTGCTTGACTGTCTCAGGTCTGCTTGACAAAATTTAAAAACAAACAAAAATAGTTTTAAAAATGTTTTAATGTTTAAAAATCTCTTACATAATGAGTCTATAAAAAGTAACTGTGATTGAAATTAAGCATTTCCACTTCATAAACATGGCTTCCACCAACATTATATGCCCATTAAAGCTGTGATTGGATAGGGGGAGTTTCTTAATCCTCTCATGTTTATTTAATTGTTTATTTTTATTTTGTACAGTAAGAACAGGTGTGTTTAATGACACAGCTGCATCTGCTTTTAAACATCAGAAACTACAATAGGCAAACAGGCAAATAATTGCAAGAGGATGGTTGCAGGGGATGGGACAGGAGGGGAGATAGACACAGTAGACACAGTAGCAAAACAGCTTGGACTTGGAAGTTTGCTCCAGATATGACCAAGAGGCACACATGGAGAAGGACCTCTAAAATTTAGAATTTTAGAATGGAAGATAGAAATGATCCATCTCATAGAAACAGGAAGGCTTATTTTTATTCTTGTATGCAGAACGCCTAATCAGTTTTCGCCTAATCAGTTCTCTGTAGAAACTAATATGAGGCTGTGACTGAAACTGATCATCTAGCAGCCTAGGCTGAAACTGATCACCGCAGGGAGGTCCCTCACTGAGTGTGTTCACAGAAGTCATATTCATGGTCATGAGTGGCATTATTAGACACAGATCGTCCTCTTTTTATGGTATTTAAAGACAGAACTTTATTCTAGTTCTCGCTTCCAGGATGGTAGCAGTAACCAGTCCTCACGTCTGTCCAAAGTTAGCCTTCTGCTCCTGAGTGGTGGTCACATTGGTCCCGGTTCTTCCTCTGTTCCATGTGAATGATCAGGAAACAATCAGAAATGATCAGAAAACAATTGAACATGTGTGTATTACTTGTCATCATTCAGGGCTTTGTATCTACTCATTATCTCCTTCTTATCCTTTTCTGCCCCAATAAAAGGAACCCCCAAGTCAGAAGACATATCATATGTGCAAAAGTGAGAGAAATCAGAGCAGCATTAACATGTAGGATGTGACGTATCCCTTGAGGGGAAGCAGAGCCCCAGTTTCTTTAAGAAGGAAAGGCCGAACTTTCCAGCAACACACACCTTTCTGCATTGTTTGACTGGCTGCACTGTGAAATGCAGATAGAGAAGGTTAATTCTATTTAGGAAGGGGCAGATCTTCCCAGGCATTGGGAAGCTTGACTATTGTAAATCGATCTCTCTTCAGTACTTTGGGTTTCCAGTTTTCTGCTGAATCCTGTGTCTCATTGTAAAGAGATTCTCAATTATCCGTAGGTCAATCCCACTAAGGTGTGATTTCACTGCTTTTTATAAGGGAAAGGTTTTCAGAGTAGTATGACAAAGAGATAAAGACAGAACTTGAAGTCCTATTTAAACACAGTACTCTACATTTAGTTAGGAGTCAACCAATTGCTTGTTAAAGAAACGTATCTATATATTATAGTTTGCCCAAATAGTGGTATAAGACTAATTGTGGTATCCAATATAGTGGCTATTTAAATTTTAAAAAATTAAATAGCATTGAATTAAAAATGTATTTCTCTGCCCCAGCTGCATTTCAAGTTCTCTCTAACTATATGTGGCCAGTGCCAACTGTATTGGGCAGTGAATAACTTTCTTGAAAGTGGTTTTAAACAGCACTGAAGAAATAGACACTCCAGTGCTAGTGACAATCAGGCTTCTAGATTCTTACCAGGGTGTTCACTAGGCACAGTTGTCCATGAGTCCTCAGCTCAACATGACTGTTCCATCTCCAGGCCTCCCATCCATACTCCAAGCAAGAAAGAGGAAAAGAACAAAAAAGAAATTACTACAGCTCAGTCTACTCTCGTTTTTTGTTTTTCTGGTAAAGAATAGCTTATTCACAATTCCTAAATATAAGATTTCTTCTCAGAGAGCATGAAACTGAAATTAATTCCATGGCCTCCCTTGACTTGGTAGTGAACATTTATACCCTAAACAAAATCAGAGCAGTATTTGTTGTAAGACAGGAGGGAAGAATCAGTTAAGTAGGCAGTAGAGGAGGAAACACATCATGCTGCTTTTTTATAGCGTCAATTTTATTCAATTAAAATATGTGTTTTGAATTTTTGGTAAGTATATTTTACATAATATAAGACATTAAAGTTTCTTGTGCTTTATTTAAATTAATATGAAGGTACAATATTTACAATGTTCTCACTTCCTGGGTAAAGCTCCATTTGTAGAAGAGCCCCTCAACACATTAAAGTTTTTAATCACATATGAAAAGAAACATGGATATGTTATGCTGTGCAGTATAATATAAAAATACCACAAATATTTTTTTAAAGTATGATAATACAAAGAAATATTATCCTTTGATAGAACTGCTTTAATATATATCTCCATATACTTAATCTTCCTCTTCTGCCATTGAAAGGATTTTGGTTTTAGAGTTTGAAAAAAATAAACATGCATTAATTTCTCTTTTATTAGCACAATTTTTAATTTCACAGAAGGCTCTGGATAACTGGTAAGTCTTTAAGATCTCAAGAAATGAGATAACCACCACAATCAGAGCCGAGAAGCTTTGTGGGTTGTGTGAGGAGCAAAGATTTCTGTAGTTCCTCAGATATGCCTGAACCACTAGCAATGTTAGTGCCTTATCTGCCTTAGGAAGATCCTCCAACTCTTTTTAGGAACTTCTTAAAATGAGAAATTGGGCTTTGTTTTTCCAAATTATATGATGGTGGCGAGAAAACCTAAATCTAATTCTTCGACCATCAAATTATTACTTTCATGATGTGAATTTGGTTTAAAAATACTATGGTCTACCTTTTCTAAGGGAGGATTCCTTTTTTTCAGGGTGATTAGGACTGATATCTTTCCCTTTTCCTATAAAATAAGTGATGTTAGGAATGACTAGTATTTCCTTATTTCAATAAATTTAACTTTTGATATCATGATAATTGTACTGAAGTGCAGCACAGTCATAAATGGCTCCCCACTAAAGAAAGAATAAGAAAAAGAACAGAAAGTGCAATGACCATTGTGAGACTTCTAGGATTTTAGTAAATCCTCTTGCTAATAGTACTGTTTATGTATTTTCCCAAGACATCTACTGTGGACAAATATACTTCTGCAATGACGACAATGTTCTCTGAGTTTTGATAATGCTGCTCCCTTCATGAGCACAGACATAATCCTACTGTGCCACATGGTTGGTCCCATCAAGAAATGTTTAAGGGAAGGGCCAAGGTGGAGTACTAGAAGTCTCCCACATATGCAGCACTCAAGGAGAAGATCAAAGGGGGTTAGAGGGTCACACATGGATGGGCCATGTCAGAGATAGTATTATGAATCATCGAGAAGCAAATGGAGACCCCCAAAGTGAGGGAAAGAGGCAGAGTCATCCAGTTGGCAAGAACAAAAGGTACCTGGGGAAACATTCATCTGGGGGGAAATATTAGGAGAGAGAGATCTCTGGGGCTGTGCACACCTCCAGCAAATATGGAAGTTGGAGCTGTAAAGGGCTATACCACAGTAGCAGCCTCCAAACTGATCGGGGAGGTGCTTGGAAACTACAGCAACATTGCACCAGTGCCAAATTCTGATCTCAGGTTGTGAAAAGATAGGCCAATCTGTACCACCAGCCCCAGAACTCCCAGTCTACAGAGGGGCGAGGTTCACTGCAGCAACTTCCCTGTTACCTCTGCTAGGTCAGAGAAAGAGTGGGGAGGTGGACCCTCTCATGCACCCTGTGACTGGATGTCATGAATCTCCCAAACTCTCACCAGTGAGGGCCTCCTAGGGAGGCCCCCAGAGTCTGCCCCTATCATGGCACCAACATCGTGACAGTGCTGCCGCTACCCCCGAGAAGCACCACAGAAGCTGCCACAGTTGCACCAGAGTAGAGACGTAGCTTCAGTCACTGTGAATCCTGAACAGAGTGTCATAAGTCACTCTGGTCAGGCCAGACAGAGGTATCCCAGCCATTGCTGCCAAAGGAGCCATCTTGCTGCTGGCTGCAGGCCTGCAGCACTCCCAAGCTTTGGCCAAGACTCCTAACTTATCCTAGTTTCATTTCCTGGTTTTCTATTTGATTCTAAATGTCTTTGTCTCTGTTTTTGTGCCAGTACCATGCCTTCTTGACCACTATGGCTTTGTAGTACAGCCTAAAATCTGGTATGCTCCATGCATATCTTTTTTCCATCTCACAGTCTTAAGGACACTGTTAAATCTGGAGCAAGTGAGTAAGGAAACACTCGGAGTTCAAGGAACTGTGTGTCCTAAGGAGTGGCTTTGTGCTACACAGAGGAGCGTGGGCCCGTCATGGGACTGTGGGTCTTTTTATTTGTTTTCCGAGACAAGTGTGGACAGGCCAGACCTGTGCAACTAAAGCAAGAAAGGCCCATGGGGTGACCCAGCTCTAGGTTGTGATGGAGACACATGATAGGCTTGTCTAGAAATGCTTCTGGAAGTGCAGGAACTTCCTTTATCTCCATTCAAATCTGGAACAACTCTACCACCCTTCTCTCTCCTACTGCAATTTGAGGTGTATCCAAAAGGAACAGATGGTATGAACAACAGCCCAACCCTACAACAACAGGTAGAACTTCATTTTAAAACTTAGTGCAGTTTTAAAGGCAAAATGTCCTTCCTTCTATCTACCATCTCTGTATTTCCCTTGTCTTTTTGACCTTAATTTTGACTAGAAGCTCTTCTGTAAAACAGCAAAAGATTGCAGCATCCAGAGGCTGCCAGGCCTCCCAGAATCATCTGTACACAAATGCCAGGTTGCACTGCCGCCAGAAGCAGGCTCACTGCCCTCTATACCACACAGTGTTAATAGCCTAATTTAGAAATGCATCTAAGGTTCAGCGACATATCATAGCATTTTGACTTTCTGGAGCGAGAACTAATATATAATTCACACAAAAAATAAGCAGGCTATTAAAAATTGTCAACAATTCACAACTTAATATTCATGGCCAAATCACCAAGTACATGGCTTTGCTTAAGCACTTGATTCCTTCTAAGACTCCTGATACTGTCTGAGAGCATGGAATTAATCCTTCATGTCTAGTTGGTACTTGACACCTACCATGTGTTATAGTATAACAAACGTTATATAAATGATTGCCTCAGTAAATGAGAAGCCCACAGAAACTGTCTAAAAGATTTAAAAGAAAAAAAAAAGATTAACTTTTTAGAAAAAGTGTTGAGGAAGAATGGCATAACACTTGTATTCTTTGCCCCCTGGGTGAAGGGCTTAACTATCCCTTGACAAACAATGTAACCTAAGCATTTGTACCCTTTTATTAATCTGAAATTGACAAAATAGAGGCTCTTAACTATTATTTTACAGAACATAAATTTCCTAGATTTCCACACTAAAAATATTAGGTGCTTTACAGTTTTTTGAGATAGTCTTACTTGTTGCCCTTTTTAGAGTGCCATTGCATCACAGCTCACAGCAACTTCAAACTCTTGGGCTCAAGTGATTCTCATGCCTCAGCCTCCTGAGTGGCTGGTACTACAAGCCATTTTTAGAGATGGATCTTGCTCTTACTCAGGCTGGTCTTGAACCCATAAGCTCAGACAATCCACCTGCCTCAGCCTCCCAGAGTGCTAGGATTACAGGCATGAGCTGCTGGCCTGACCTAAAAATAATAGATTCTTAAAATAGGAATTCTTTTTCTTGAGAGATAATCACTCATCATCATCAAATATGCTACAGGACACACAACCAATTTAAACCAAATGGCCACTCCGCTTGGGCAATCAGGAAACATTTTGATGTGATGAATATGGCTTTTGTCAAACATGTTATTCCCTATCTAAATGCAAATTCATTTACAAATGACAAAAGGTAAAGCAAATTAGAATAATTTTGCTTGAGTTTTGATACAGAAGACACCAAGGACAGCTCAGGGACTTTATCCTCTGAGGCTCCCAAGAACAAAAACCAAACCACAGCATGCTGTCCATACCTGGAGGAAGAACACCATTCCTGAGACTGGTTTAAGTCAATGGACCTTCCTTTCAATGTCTGAACATTGCCTGCATCTCCCTACATTTCTTCATTTTTTCACCCCATCCTCTTCAGCTCTTGCTTGGATTATTGTCATCACTATACAGTTCCCTGTTTATAGTTTTGTCCTGCTCTAATTTATCCTCAACACCACGTCTAGAGTGATATTTCTACTATGTAAATATGGTCTTGTGGCTTTTCCCTTTCTAAAAATGTGCAATTACATTTTTTTGAAATACAAAATTAAAAATAATCCTTAATAGGACTTCGTCTTCTTCAAGATAAACCCTAATACCACTCTATGGTCTTCCCAAGACAAGTGTGGAATTTCAGAATCTGACTCTTGACTTTCAAATTCTTGCATGTATCAACCACCAACTAGGAATGTTATCTGGATACCTAAATAGAAGGAAGTAGTAATTTTGCTATCCTCTGAAATAATGAGATGACACTAGAAGTGAAGTACTATATTCAGAAAAATAGAATTGTGCAGGGTTCAAGAGGATAGACTCTTAATGTGAATTGTGGGGGTACAAATCCCAGCTCTTCCTCTTGATAGCTTTGAGAAAATTATTTAACTTCCCCATGATTTAGTTTCCTCATCTGCAGATAGAAATATTTAAAATGTCTATTATACAGGGGGTTGCAGCAATTAAAGTAATTCAAATATATACTGCACCATTAAACAATACATTTTACTATTATAATGCATGGTCTGAGGTAGTGTTCAGAATAAGAACAAAAAAAGATCATACATGCCACGGGAAGAATAGTTGGAGTAACATAGGTTTTGGCAAGACATTACTGCTACACCAAAACATTCTGAGAGTTCAGAAACAGGAGTAATAGTGGACCCTTACAGAGACAAATTCCAACTGAAATTATGGAAACACCTTCTACCAAATGGGAACGTCTATCAATGGAAAGTAGTCTTCAGAGAAGGTGGGTTCCCTTCCATGGGTGTTGTTTGATTGATAGGTGGATAGCTCCTTCTTTAGAGTATTCCCAATGGACTGAAGCAAAAAATGGGATATATAAAATATTGATCTCCAAGACAATCTCACTTGTGCTATCCTTCCTTCTTACTTGTACCAGGCTCACTCTCCACATCATGAAACCGATCGTGCCTCAGCTCTAGAGGGTGGAGGAAGCAAGTGCTTCATATTCTCTGGCCCTGAACCATCTTTTACTCCAGAAAACAAAACAAGGCCAGTGTTAGACTCTGAGTACAATCCTGTATGTTAGGGTTACATATGCCCTCTGGCTCTGCACTAGCCAGTTAGGACATCCCTCCCTGTAGCTCTAGCACATCAAACTCCTAGGACCTAGCCAGTGGATGCTTCCTCATCACAACCTTAAGAAGAGGGATGTTATAATTTAGTCATTTAAATCATCAGTTTTCAGCTGGAGTCTCAACATACATTCTGCTATGACTGGTTATGAAAGGCATAGCATTAAAATTGGTGTGTAACTGGGAGTCCATGCTGCAGCCTGACCTTCAGGGCCTGAGAGTTACATGGTGCAAGAAAATGTGTGCAGGACTGAGAATTGCTTCCTCATCTCACATTGATACTTAAGGAGCAAAAGGAACATTCAATGATGAATCCCACTGCACCAAGTACAGCTCCTTCCAGACTCAGGTCTGTTCTTTTCACAGCTGGTCATATTCCAGCTGCACAACACAGACCTTCCACTTCAAGATGCCCCACTCTCCCTCCCAGCCCAATACAAAGTGCTCATGTCAGTAAGTCTATTCAATAATGCTTTTCAGAAAATCTTTCATCTTCTTTATCTATAAATTACCACCTTCTTCAGGAAGCCTTCTGTAAAGTTTACATTTATGACCCCCTACTTGTAGTAGGGCACAGTGAAATATTTTTGGGGTTTACCTACAGATGATGGAAATCCATCAATGAAAGTAATTAAAAAGTAAACTAACTGGATGTATGCTAGATGTGTGTGTGTTAGAAATAAATAGTCCTAAAAAATGTACTGGGATAGATAAAGATTGTAATAAAAACAAGAACGAAGATACCTTTGCCTTTACAATATGTAAATCAGAATCCAGATAAAGTTCACATGCCATAATTAGTCAATACATCTTTTTAGTAATATTGAATTTATAGATTCTTTCTGTTTCATCTTTGCAATTTATTTATTAAAGTCTCCATGTTATCTGTCCCCTAGAGTTTCTCACAGACTCAATTTTGTTGTTTGATTTCTACAGTATTTTATAACATGTTTCTCTGTTCTTTTTACTTTCTATAAATTGTTCATTAGCTCTAGGGGATTGATTAGATTCAGCTTTGGGGTTTTTGGCAAAACTAATTCATAATTGATATTTTTGGTCTTTTCTCTTTTTTGATGATAGCACTCATGATCAAAGTCTTGCTCAGTACATTGGCTCATTAAGGGTCTTGGTGTGTGCCACACCTTTTGGG
>CAUYON010023065.1:0-11842 GCA_963573935.1 Arctocebus calabarensis | reverse complement strand
TTTACAATGGGAGCATCAGACCTGAATACTGTCCTCAGTTCTAGGCATCTCACTTTTTAAAAATATATAAAAATTGGCCCAACAGTAGTGAGTTATCTAAATTGACTTTTCATAATTAGTTGAAGAGTGAACGTCTTCTTTTTTTTTTCAAAAAGACTTTGTCTGTCTTTTTTTTTTTTTTTTTTTTTTTGGTTGGGGCTGGGTATGAACCTGCCACCTCCAGCATATGGGGCCGGCGCCCCACTCCTTTGATCCACAGGTGCTGCTCAAGAGTGAACTTCTTCTTCTTTTTTTTTTTTTAATTTATATATATATTTTATTGAATCATAGCTGTGTACATTAGTTCAATCATGGAGTACAGTGTGCGGGCTTCATATACAATCTGAGATATTTTCATCCATCTGTTCAACATAACATTCGTAAGATTTTCTCATTTACTGTGTGAAAACATTGTGTTCTGCATTTAGTAGTTTTCTCCTGACCCTTCAAAGATGCACCTCAAGTGTGATCTCACTCTTTATCCTCTCTCCCCTCACCCTCTCCCTCCCCTTACTACCCTTTCCCTGTCTTCCTGTGCAATAATTGGGTTGTAACCTTCACATGAAAGGTATAAATTTGCTTCATATTAGGGCTATATGCATTGGATACTTTTTCTTCCATTCTTGAGATACTTTGCTAAGGAGAATGTGTTCCAGCTCCATCCATGTAAACATGAAAGAGGAAGAAGATTTTTTCATAATAAGTCTTTCATGTTGTATTCATTTAGTTCTCTGCCTGTACTTAGATCATAAGGAGCCGTATAACGTGTGTTCACATCAGTAGATGTGTTTCACTTGTAATGTGCATCATGCTTTGCAGGGAAGTGCTTTACTCAAAAACAAAATAAAATTCAATATTTTAGGATGCCGTATTTTAAGGGAGGTGAGAACAAATAGTAAGAATAAACATCTAAACCTCATTTATATTTGCCTGTGAATGGATTTGGATTTAAAGTTAATGTGAGTCCATCTGACATTCAGGATTCTCATAACAAACACTTCAATCAAACTAATGAGGTCTCAGTGTAAAAATCAAACTGTAAACTAGTCTCTGTTTTTTCTCAATTCTTTTTATTTTTCCCATGTCATATTTTGAATGAATAGCATTGCAATGAGATTGATGCGAAACACTAATCTAAGCAGTTCTTGTAGAATTGTAGGAAAGTAATTGAAGGTGTTTACAAAGTTTAAAACTTATCCTGGTTGATAAGCCTGAGTGCATATATTGATAACTTCCCATAACTTCCAGACACTGTCGACTAAAAATTGTATTCCAATAGGAAAAAAACAAAAGGATTGGTAATGTTGATTTTAGAAGCAAAACTGAAGCAGAGCTGCTGTGTCTAGAGAAAATTAATGATTTTTATAGATAAGCCCTTATTTGGATAATTGATAGTTGGGTTTTAGTGGTCTGTCAACTTCCCCTCTTCCTCTTGTTCCTTTTCTTTCTCTGTCTCTTCTGTGTTTCTTACATATGTACACTCAACAATTTAGGAAGTTGCAATACTAGTGTATCAAATTACTGTGTTTTGTCAACTCTGGGGTGCACACTTTACACATTACAGCACCTCAAATTGGATATAGCTGTCCTTTTCTTCACCCAAATTTAGAACCAATTGAGAGAAACAGTCAGGTGAGAAGGCTCACCATATCATCTTTGTAACTGATGAATAGGAGCATACTCATTTGGTATTCTATCCTTTGTGTCTTTGGGCCCCTTTTTGCCTCATGTTTCTACCTAGGCTTTTATTTTCTGCCAATACCTACTGATTTCTCTTAGTTTTTTGTTTCTTAGAGAAGTAAATCCCTTTCTGACAGACTGTAAGCTGTCTTCATTTGGGGATGAGGGTTTTCTTCTCAATGACCTAAATTCTAACACAGCAGAATCTCTTGCATTCTTTTCTTCCTCTTTCTTTGCTTGTGTTGGCCTGCTCAGTTGCCTTGAGATGAGTTTGACCTACTTTTGACCTCACTGTTGTTGTTGCACCTCGCCTCGTACACTGAGTCTGCTGCATGACTCCTTCCTAAGCCCATCACAGTCCTACATGGCCTAATAGAATTCCCTTGCACCAGAAGCTTTTTAGTACTTAAAAAAAAAATCTTTTAACGACCTGATTTTACTATCCTCAGTTTGGTCCACACATCCTGCCTTAGGATTGACTTTTTTCTTGATGAATTAATGTTCAGGAAACCAACATTTGCGTTTTATCACATCCACCGTAGTCCATGTGGCATGAACCAATCCTTCCATGGTGAATTTTTCAGAAGAGGATTTTTACTCCTAAAGCACCCAGGTAAATGCACAAGAATGAGAGAGAAAAAAAAATTCTTTTTTTATTTCTTTCAGAATGAAAATTAAAGTATGCCATATTTGCCAAGGTATAAAGCATATTAAAATTACCCTCGGGAATTAAAAATATAGTACTCTTGTCTGTTGACGGAGTGTGCAAGCATAGCCTGGGAATGGAAGATGCTATCAATGCATGGCACTTGATATTTTTGTACTATGACTTACAACTTAGTATCATACAGCTATATTTATTGAGAAATTTATGTTTCCTCTCAGATAATTACAAAACTGGTTCTACAGCAGAAAGGGGGAAACTAAAGATACTTGGGAAATCAGAAAGCTGACCTTTAATTGTGAAAGCCTCTTCCTCAAATTGTACTGTCTTGGGTTTAGATTATTTTTTCCCATTCAATGCTTTGGAGATATGTTTGCCTTCTTCGGTGGAAAGAGTTAAATTGAGCTTTTTTCTGATACAATAGGGTCCTGCTCTTACCCGTAATTTTATTTCTGCAGCTTTAGTTAACTGTGGTCTAAAAGTATTAAATGGAAAATTTCAGAAATAAACAATTCATAAGTTATAATTTACACATCATTCTGAATAGTATGATGAAATCTCACACCACCCCACTTTGTCCCACGCGGGATGTGAGTCATCCTTTTGGTTCGTGTATCTAGGCTGTGTATGCAGCCCACCTGTTAAGTCACTTAGTAGCAGTTTCCTTTTTCAGACCACTGTCAAGATATGATAGTGCTTATGTTCAAGTAACCCTTGCTTTACTTAATAATGACCCATGGCTTGAGTAGATATTGTTATAATTTTTATATTTTATTATTAGTTATTGTTATTAATCTCTTGCTGTGCCTAATTTATAAGCTAACCTTTATCATAGGTACATGGTGTAAGAGAAACATAGTACATATATACAGGGTTCAGTATGGTCCTCAAGTCTATGGTTTCAGGCTCCACTGGGGGGGGGGGAGGATCTTGGGACATATGCCCTGAGGATAAGGGGGAACTACTGTACATATTTGTAGTATTATTTATTCACCCATTTAACAAATGTTTGTTGGGCATGTGATATACATACCAGGTACCATTCTGGACAGTGGGGTACATGCATCAGTGAGCAGGCAGTCAGCCCTGTTTTCATGGAGCTATTCCTTCTACCAGTTCAGTGTGATAAAGCTTAATAGTTAGAAACAGGGTATGTTAAGTAGTAATGCTAATGTTTTAGTATCTCATGGCATAACAGTCTCTGCACAGTTAGACTTCGTATACCACTGCTCATGTAGGAGTCGCCATACCTCTTCATAGTTCGGCCTGAGTGTGGCTCAGTGTCACTTTCATCACTCTGTCAGTCAGAGCAATCACAGACCAGCTCAGGTTCAAGAAGAGGGAGTCTCAGAGGGAGGAGCTTCCACGATTTGGTGGTCGTCTTTAGTAGGCAACAGATCCACGTAACCGGCTACGTGGCTTAGGAAAGTCACTTCTGCTGTCGACCCAGGAACTGTCTTAGGGAGTGTGAACACATTTCTTAGACACAAGTACTGGGCAAATAATTGGCTGTCTTTATTGTCTACCCTATTGAATGAGTCATTCTAACATGTTCTGTTCACTGCAGCTGTAATTATTTAATTTGGATACTTGAAAGTATAAATTTCTCAATCTCCATGATCTTTAAGACATTTTCTTACCATCAGTCTAGTAAAATACTGTATGTATATGACATATTAAGGAAGAAGAAAAAATGGCAAATTACTATGTCATGTTGAGTTTTTGTTTGTTTGTTTTTTGAGATAGAGCATCAAGCTGTTGCCCTGGGTAGAGTGCCGTGGCATCACAGCTCACAGCAACCTCCAACTCCTGAGCTCAAGTGATTCTCCTGTTTCCACCTCACCTCCCAAGTAGCTGGGACTTCAGGCGCCCACCACAACACCTAGCTATTTTTTGATTGCAGCCATTATTGTTGTTTGGCAGGCCCAGGCTAGATTCAAACACACCAGCTCAGGTGTACGTGGCTAGCGCCTTAGCCGCTTGAGGCACAGTTTTCTTAATACAGAAAATTTCTGTGTTCTGTATCTTCTGTGTTCTAATTGTCTCTCAGTTATCATTCTTATAACCAGTGGATATAAATAGATATATAAATACAATGTTACAATTTATAGCAGCCTAAAGCTTACCATTCTTTTGGGGAAATGCCTTCTAACCATTCTTTCTTTCTTGACTCTACGTTTTGAAAAATTGGGAAATCCTTTGCTTATTGCTAATGTAAGATTTACTACCCTTAACATAGTGGTAAATAATCAGGAGGATCATTCAAAACCATTTTACAGTTGACAACCAAGGTCTGTATTCATTTTACACTCCTTGAAAGCACAAAACAGACTGCGTGTGTGTTGATTAAGTGATTTCTCTCCGCTATAGTGGACAGGGGAAAAGCAAAGGTCTTCTCAGAAGCCTGAAACTTTTAATACTTTCATAACGTTGCATTTCTAGCCAACTTTTGAATTGCATATTCCTTCTTCCCCTTTCTTCTTCTTCCCAAAGCTATACCCTCTGACCTCACTGAAAAGCAGTTCACCACTTGAGTGTTTGGTGCACTTACTCCTGTTTGTGTCCTGTTCACTATGCATTTTTCATTTTCTATCCAGTTATCCTAGCCCTTGGTTTTCTTTCTCCATATCTTCTGACATCCTGATGACATTAGTTGGTAATATATATTGGCATATAGACCTATTGTTGGTTTATGAGATTCCCCAACTCACTTGATAGTAAAAACTTTTTCATTGGTTACAAATTGGCACTCTTTTTGCCATCCCAAATGACTCAAATACCAATCTTCATTAAGAAGATTCAAGTTCATTTATCTGTTTATTTGTTCAGTATACATTTCCTAAGGGATTACAAAAAGCAGTGACACGTGGTAGTTAAAATTTGGTATTAAGCCAAATAAGCAGTGGCACCTGTGGCTCAAAGGAGTAGGGTGCCGGCCCCATATACCGGAGGTGGCGGGTTCAAACCAAGCCCCGGCCAAAAACTGCAAAAATAAATAAAGCAATAAATAAAAATAAAGATAACAAATGTTATCAGTAAAAAAAAAATTGGACATTAAATCTTGGATTTACTAGTAAGTTTCTGTGTAAAACATACCACTAATTTAACCCCTTCTCTTTCTCTTCATGTTGCTCTTCCTCAGACTATTTTTACCCCTCAGGATTTGTTTTGTTTTGTTTTGTTTGTAATCTATGAAGCATGTTAAATTTTCATCATGTCACTACATGTAGAATCATCTAGGTTCTTTGGAGACCTCACCTCATACTCAGTCTATTCAAATAGTGTTCTATCTAATTTCTGTGCCTTCAAAAAAATCATACTTATTCTTTTGGAATTTAAATTTTTTCAGAAAACATAAATTGGATAATGTTGCATGAATTCTCAGAAACTTTGCTCTCTTCTTTCTTTGCGCCCTCACCTCATTTTACTAACATTGATATATAAGTTTCTATAAGTTTCTGTGTTTCCTTATGAACAATCTATTACATATATAAACTTTCATAGCATTCATATTTTGCTTAAAGAAAGTATGTATGTACGTTTAGATAGAGTAACTTTGTTCTTTATTTCTTTTTCACTTTTAATAAGTTATTTTGAAGATGCTAAAAAATTCAACAAGGGGGAAAAGTACCTACAGTTGCTCCAGTGAGAAAAATACGAATGAAAACTTCTGCTCCCACTTCTGTCCCATACCAGAGATAGCCTTGATTAATGATTTGATAGATAACTTTTCTAGTTTTTTTTCCTCAAGCTACATACATGTTTATGTATATACACACATATATAGTGGAAGTGCCAAAAAAAAGTATATGCATTTGAGAGATCTTAAGAGATCCCTTGAGATTCTCTGGAAGGGTACAAATTTCAGGTAGAATGGATATGTGTTAGCAGGTCTAGGTACACTTGACCAGTAACGGTACCTTCAATTCAACTTGGAAAAGTAATACATAGATAATGTCTCTTAAAATACATATACATTTTTTAGGCATCCTCTGTGTATATATAGAGAGAGGGGGTTAAAGGCACTGGCCTCCTGCACAGTCAAAACTCCACATTTAACTTCTGACCCCCCTCCCCCCAAATTTAACTATTAATAGCCCACTGTTCACTGAAAGTCTTACTGACACCACAGTCAGTTAACATATTTTTATACTCATATGTCATAAAAATATGTTAACTATTTACACTATGAGTGTAACATATGAGTATAAAAATATGTTAACTACAGTAAATCAGCTAGAGAAAAGAAAATGGTATTAAGAAAATCCTAAGAGCAAACATGTTTATTCAGTAGGTATTAAGTAGGCTGAGTAGGAAGAGTTGGGTTTGTTTTGTTGTCTTGGGTGGAACAGAGCAGAAGAGGTGGAGCGGAGAGGTGGAGGAGAGCACTGAGGTAGACCTATTTGCTATAAATTTACAGAAATACATTATAATGTCTAGCTAACATTTTTGCTTTTTCGATTCTCTAAATATGTTTCTAGATGGTACCATTCCTGTCTACCCTTTGCTTTAGTTTTAGTGCCTGTGTAACTGAAGGGTCAATGTTGTAGAAGACGTTGGAGCCCTCCTGCCAGATTGCCTAATGTCAGCGTATTTTCTGGCCCTGCCCCTTCTGTGCCTTCGTCCTTGTCATCTGGCACTGGGTTGGAAGTCCTTACCTCCATCAGCTAATCTTCGTTACTTCTTCTGGTGTGGTGTCTGTTAGCTCTTGAATTTTTCCACAATTCATATCTTGAAACCTTCACCCACCATTTATTTTTTCCATATCCAACTCTCAGACATGATTTCCTGGCTCCGTCATAAATCCTGTGAAGTTATACACAAGACTTAGGCATAGTTTTCTCCAGCAGCAATTTGTTTCGGGCTTACCGGTTTTCACCACCTTTTCTGTAACAACGATGGTATGATAGTATGGTCCTTCAGTGGTAAAATCCTTTCTGACTTTTGTCCCGTTCCTTACATCAGGACTTTCCTTCACAGCATCGACAGTCCTTTCCATAGAGTGCTGTGTGTAATGAGCCTTCAATGTCCTTGTGACCCTCTGATCCAAAGACCAAACCAGAGATGTCGTGTTGGAGTGTGGAGGTCACCGGCTTCTGGATAGGCAGGGTCCAAGAGTGTTTGTTGATAAAAAGAAGTTTAGAAGGCAGTCCCTTCAGGGGCAGAGCATTGGCAGAACCAATCCAGAAAAAGGTTTGTCGTCCAGGCCTTGTTGTTTCATAACCCAAAGAATGGCAGCTGGTGTTTATCTTTTCCCTTCAAGGCTCTGGGATTAGTCGCTTTATAATAACGGCAGCCCTGATCATAAACCAGACTGCATTGTCACAGAACAGTAGAATTAGGCCAGCCCTTTCTGCCTTAAATTCTGGTGCTCACTCTTCTTCCTTACTAATAAATGTCTGGCGAGGCATTTGTCCCCAGAGTAGGGCACTTTTTTCCTCATCAAAAACAAGCAGATTTCCCTTTCTGCTGCATGATTCTCCTCTCTGATCTCTTGTCACTTGTCTCTTCTGTCTTCTGAAGTCTCTCTCCATCGCCCAGGGTAGAGTACGGTGGTGTCATCACAGCTCACAGAACCCCAGCTCCTAGCCTCAAGTGATCTTCCTGCCTTAGTCTCCAGAGTAGCAGAGACCATAGTCATCTGCCACAACTCTTGGCTAATTTTTCTATTTTTTTAACCTTAGACAGCATTTCTGCTCTCCCTCAGGCTGGTCTCAAACTCGTGAGACCAAGACATCCTCCCACCTCAGTCCCAGAGTGCTAGGGTTATAGGTGTGCATCAGCACACGCAGAGTGCCAGGTTTATAGGTGTGCATCCCCACACCCAGAGTGCCAGAGTTATAGGAGTGCATTGCCACACCCAGAGTGCCAGGGTTATAGGTGTGCATCAGCACACCCAGAGTACCAGGGTTATAGGTATGCATTGCCACACCCAGAGTGCCAGGGTTGTAGGTGTGCATCCCCACACCCAGAGTGCCAGGGTTATAGGTGTGCATCACCACACCCAGAGTGCCAGGGTTGAAGGTGTGCATCCCCACGCCCAGAGTGCCAGGGTTATAGGTATGCATTGCCACACCCAGAGTGCCAGGGTTGTAGGTGTGCATCCCCACACCCAGAATGCCAGGGTTGAAGGTGTGCATCACCACACCCAGAGTGCCAGGGTTGTAGGTGTGCATCAGCACACCCAGAGTGCCAGTTATAGGTGTGCATCACCACACCCAGAGTGCAGGGTTATAGGTGTGCATCAGCACACCCAGAGTGCCAGGGTTATAGGTGTGCCTCAGCACAACCAGAGTTCCAGGGTTATAGGTGTGCATCAGCACACCCAGAGTGCCAGGGTTATAGGTCTGCATCAGCACACCCAGAGTGCCAGGGTTATAGGTGTGCCTCAGCACAACCAGAGTTCCAGGGTTATAGGTGTGCATTGCCACACCCAGAGTGCCAGGGTTATAGGTCTACATCAGCACACCCAGAGTGCCAGGGTTATAGGTGTGCATTGCCACACCCAGAGTTCCAGGATTATAGGTGTGTATCGCCACACCCAGCGTGCCAGGGTTGTAGGTGTGCATCACCACACCCAGAGTGCCAGGGTTGTAGGTGTGCATTAGCACATCCAGAGTGCCAGCATTATAGGTGTGCATGAGCACACACAGAGTGCCAGGGTTATAGGTGTGCATCAGCACATCCAGGGTGCCAGGGTTATAGGTGCGCATCAGCACACCCAGAGTGCCAGGGTTATAGATGTGCATCAGGACACTCAGAGTGCCAGGTTTATAGGTGTGCATTAGCACACCCAGAGTGCCAGGATTGTAGGTGTGCATCAGCACACCCAGAGTGCCAGGGTTATAGGTGTGCATCACCACACTTAGCCAGTTTTACCTTTTTATAATAGTTTTGTGTATGTTTTGTGGTAGTAAATTATTAAATAGACTAGTATTTGCATATGTTTTATGCATTTATTGCATAGCTCACTATTTTTTTTTTTTGGCTGTTTCTAGGCTACAAGGTTCCTCTGTGAATTTTTTCAAATTGTTTCAAATCCTCAAAAACATTTTCAGTATATTTATTCAAAAACATCTGTGTGTAAGTAGAGCTGCACAGCTCAAACCTATGTTCTTCAAGGGTCAGCTGCATATTTCTTTTTTTCTCCATCAGACAAAAGTATAGTCTTTATATATTTTCTCTTATAGTTGCTCAATCCTGGTAAGCTTGTATCGTCATTGAAAAGGGGAGATGGCGGCAGTACCAGCTTTCAGGCTTGTTATGAAGATAAGAAAGATAATCCATGCAAATCATTTAAGGTGGACCTGGCGCGGAGTGAGCGCTCAGTCTTTGCTGGTGCTCTCACTGTGCAAACCATGGGCAGATTCCGTGATCTGGGCATAGTCCAGCAAGGAGTCTGTGCTGTGGTGGTGTGTGTTATTCTTCAGTAGAACAATAGAGAGTCCTATGGATTTTTTATTCTAAGTCATCTGATGTTTTACAGGTCATATAGATTAATATTTTTTTCTATGAAGTCTCAAAAAATAAAAGCAAATTTATATTATCTGGAGATTTAGGTGCATGAGATAAACTCATCCATCAGTTTGGGAATAAATTCAAATCAGGCCTTGTTCCTTTTGTCTAGAACGCGAGGGTACAAACAACTAGGTTACAATGTTTGCATTTGTCAGGTAGAGGCCCTCCTGTAGTTGTGTCCCTGCACCTACGAGATGTGGCAGGTATCTTTACATTGTGTCCATTAAGTCTATCCCTCATTTCCCTCTCCCCAACTTGAACTGAGTGTTTCTCTTAGGTGTATGGTGTTAGATGATTCACTGGATTCATATTAGTATTGAATAAATTGAATTCTTGCTTCTCCATTGTTGTGATACTTTACTAAGAAGAATGTTTTTCATCTCCATCCAGATGAATCCAAAAGATGTGCAGTCTCCATGTTTTTATGGCTGAATATTATTCCATGGTATACATAAGCCACAATTTGTAAATCCATTCCTAGGGTGAAGGACATTTAGGTTGTTTCCATGTCTTGGCGATTTTAAATTGAGTTGTGATAAACAATCTAGTGCAAATGTCCTTATGATAAAAGGATTTTTTTTTCTTCTGGGTAGATGCCGAGTAGTGGGATTGTGGGATCAAATGGAAGGTCTAATTAGACTTCTTTGAGGGTTCTCCATACTTCTTTCCAAAGAGGCTGTATTAGTTTGCAGTCCCACCAGCAGTTAAAAGTCTTCCCTTTTCTCCACATCCACACCAGCATCTGCAACTTTTGATATCTCAGGGTGGTTTTGATTGCATGTCTCTGATGATTGTGGATGATAAGGATTTTTAGAAAAAGGTGCTTTCTAAGTAAGAAGTTTAATTAAACTTTTATTCAACTTTCTGAAAAAAATACTTGCCTCTTCTCACTTGCTTATAGGAAAAAGGGTAAAAAGGGACAGAGATGTATTTATATATCTCATCTTTTGTATTCCAGCAATTTGAGGTACCTAATAGAAATTGGAGTGCTCTGAGCAGGATAAACATAAGTTTGGGAAAGACTAGAAACTATACTAATTATGCAAGTTAATAATCTGAATTTACAGAGCGATACCACCATTTGGCTATAAATGTTTGTCAATCACAATTGCCCAAGATATGTTACTATATTCTAATTTTCATCTTAAAAATTAGAATTCCCTTCAGGGTCTCCTTACCTTATTCTACAGTGAAATAAAATTTATGTTACCACTTTATAGGATCAAAAAAGTCTTTGCTAACCACCATAACAAAATATTCTAAAATAATACATTATTTCTAAAATTGTTTCTGTTTTAGAAACTTAACAGTAAATCTAATTAAATGAATAATTTAATTTTTTTTAGTGCCTTTATAGGTACAGAAAACTATTAAACAGATAATTACCAACTCTTTATGAACATTCAAAAATATCTATTTAAATATGTAAAGGTACTTTAAGTACAAAGTTCTTTTCCCTTTCCCATCCCAACAATAGATGTGATTGACTTCTTAGTCAGTTGAAACAAATTACTATCTTAAATAATATGGCTGTTTCCTCAGATTTTTCCCCCCTACTCTGCAGACATCAAAGGATCTTTGAAAAATACTGATGGCTGCCACCCAGCCCTAGAAACTGAGGCTTAATTTGCAGTGTTGAATGTTTCCCAGATGATTCGCATACGCATCAAAGTTTCAGAACCACTGCCTGAAGGTCATTGCAAGCTACACTAATGACATCAGAATCCACTCTAGGAGAAGGGCATCGACCAGGGCATAAATATATTTTATTTAATTTATTTATTTTTTTAATATTTTATTTTATTTTATTGAATCATAGCTGTGTACATTAGTTCAACCATGGGGTACAGTGTGGGGGCTTCACATGCAATCTGAGATATTTTATCAACCTGATTGACATACCGTTCATATTTTCTCGTTTACTATATGAAAACATTTTTG
>CAUYON010023064.1:0-13547 GCA_963573935.1 Arctocebus calabarensis | reverse complement strand
GATAGGTCTGAGGATATCCTGGAGAGCTGGTTTGGTTATAGCAAATTTCTTCAACATATGGATGTCGTTAAAGTATTTAATTTCTCCATCATACATGAAACTTAGTTTGGCTGGATAGAGGATCCTGGGTTGAAAGTTATTTTGTTTTAGGAGGTTAACAATCGGAGTCCACTCCCTTCTCGCTTGGAATGTTTGAGCAGAGAGATCTGCAGTAATTCTAATATTCTTCCCCTTGTATGTAATGGATTTCTTGCGTCTGGCTGCTTTTAGAATCTTCTCCTTCATGTTAACTTTAGTAAAAAACTAACTACAATATCCCTGGGGGATGTCTTATTCGGGTTAAGTCATGCTGGGGTTCTGAAACTATCTGCTATCTGAATTTCAGAGTCTCTAGGTATGTCTGGAAAATTCTCTTTCATAATCTCAAAAAGAAGGGACTCTGTGTCATGTGAAGCCAGATCGTCACTTTCAGGTATTCCTATAAGACGAATATTGGTTTTCTTTGAGTTATCACAGAGTTCTCTGAGAGAATGATCCGTTTTTGCCTTCCATTTCTCTCTTTGAGCATTTGGGAGCATTCAGAGTCTCTGTCTTCGGTGTCAGAAATCCTTTCTTCTGCTTGCTCTATTCTGTTGCTGAGGGCTTCTACTGTATTTCTCATCTCTTTGAGGGTTGCAACTTCTTGTCTCAATGTGTCAAGATCTTTGGTCATTTTGTCTTTGAATTGGTTGAATTCGTGAGACATCTTCTGAATTAATCCTGTAATCTCTACCTCCATATTTGTTTCCATTTTATTAATCTTGTTTGCAATCCAGATTCTAAATTTGAGTTCAGACATCTCTGCTATCTGTTGATGGGATAGTCTGGATTGAATGGTTTGTCATTTTGGGGGGGAGTTGCACTGTTCTGTTTATTCATGTTGCCAGAGTTTTTCTGCTGGTTCTGCCCCATGTTTGTTTTTCAGATTTTAGCTCTATGAGCAGGAAAGTGACATTGGACTGGAAACCTACGGTTGTGGTTGACCAGCTCTCCACCTAGGACCTGGGGTGGTGACTACAGCCTTTACAGTTCAAGAGTTCCAGACCAATTATAAATGCAGATAATCTGAATTCTGGATGAGTTGGAGTTCTAGACTTCCAATCCAGGGTAGGGGGTGAACTGAAGGATCAAAGTGGTAAGGAAAACATTTACAACACCAATCACATTGAGAGCAAATGGGCTAATACACTCATAAAAGGGCTACCAGACACACAAGGCCACAGATGCACCCACAGCCAGAAATATCGACATACAGATAAAGCATAGCAAACAAAGAACCAATCAAAGAACAACAGCTAAGAACAAAAACAAACAAAAAGAAGAATTCTACAATAAAAATGATTCTTGTAAAATACTTGAGAGAAGAGAAAAAGAAAAACCTCTAACAAATATGATGAAAGCACTCTTAGAAGCTATTAGAAGGGAAGAAGAGGAAGGGAGAGAGAACAAAGAAATTGAAACAGGAGAGGAAGAAGAAATGTACAAATGAGAATAGAAGATAATAAAAATAGCCTAAGAAAGTGAATTAAAAAATTATTTATCAATGGCACCTCCAAGAAAAGGATATTCAAAAAAAAAGAAAGAAAGAAAAAAACCAACCTCAAAAATATTGTTCTTATATATATATAGAAATAAGTCTTTATGTATGCAATTGACATCAAATTACGTGGAATTAATTTATAATGCAATATACTCTGTGGACACCAGATGGCGCTGTGAGTGGTTCTCAGGCTTATATGTGGTTCATCAATTATATTGTTGCTACGGGAACTACACTGATTGGTCAGTCACCATTTTTGTAGTTTCTCCACAGGTTGGAAAAGGCGCTTTATTCGGGGTGTTCAGCTCCAAACAACATTCCCATCCGACCTCCAACTTTGGAGCTTGAGTCCACTTGTCCCAAAACTCCCCACTCTGCCCTCCCGCTCTCTCGCAGTTGGGCAACTGCAATCAGCTGGAAGGGGGCTGGCCGCAGCTGTGGGAGAGGGGCTCGTGGTGGCCGCGGTTCTCGGAGACCACAGCGGCTGCAGCTAGAGGGGAGAGAGTTCCTGCCGGGCTTTTGGTGCCACTTAGACCTGCCACTTTTTCTCCAGCTGAAGTGCTCAGGGCCCTCTTTGCCAACTTCTACCACTCAAAGTGTCTTTTCCACACCCCAGAATCTCGTGTCCCTTGCACAGTCAGACCTCACCAGAATTCGCCACCTGGGCTAGCACTGACAAATCACCTCCTCCCAATGATCTGGGGAAAAGGTGCTCGCCATTTTGGGCATTCCAAAATGTTTCCGGCAGGGTCCTGTCCCATCAGCTCTCACTTGAGCCCAGGTCTCCGTGGATCCTAGCAGCACCCCTTTCTGGTGTCAAACTCTGAGATTCACTATTCCTGGAATTTTCTCCAATTAGGTTTTGTGAGTTTCCACCTGCTGGCCTCCCTGTGGGAGGGGCCAGTTGCCCCTCCACCCAGCAGGGGGAAAGGGTTTACAGCAGTTTCCTCAGTTATGAACTATATTTCATACACAACAATCTACCAACTCGCTGTGCATCTCCAGCTGCCCATCCACTCCAATAATTCACACGGGGAAAGATCCTGAGCTCCCTCCCTCTCACCTGCTGACCCGGGAGAGAAGGGCTATGGGACCATCTCTGCCGCCATCTTCCAACCCAATCTATCTATGATTTTTTTTTTTTAAAAGCACAACTTATACTCTTTTTATTTTAGCATCAGGGAAAAGAAAAAAATTTAAAACATAACTTGTGCTCTGCTTTCATTTAACATCATGATCCTGAAAATATAATACTTGGTTATTAACAAAGCATAAAACTTACTTCATTATAGCTTACTGAAGAGAAATCCTAAAATCATATTTTAAAAAGCACTTAGTTATAACCAAAGATAACTTTTTCTAAAGGTGCGACCACCTCTTCTAAGGAAAGCAGGAAAGTGTGTCCTGGTTCAAGGTTACCCAATCTCTCTCGGCCTTAGTTTTTTAATCAGTAAAAAGGAAGGACTCTAAACCATCTCTAAGAGTTTGTGGGGGGGTGTTCTTGTTGTTTTAACCATCCCTCATAATCAAACTCAGATATTGTTGATATGAACCTTTCTTAGATTGGTCATCAGTTTCAATGGATTAGAAAAGAGGCCTAGAGGTGTGTTAATGTGTATCAGGACACATTCACACACACATATACATATGTATAATATTCACAAATGAATATGGTGTTTGAGAAACTTACTACATTGTAAACTAAATTTACCACACTGGTTTTCCTGTGAAAACCAGGGTAAAAAAACTATCTAACTTTTCCAACATGCTCTCTCTAGAGAATTTTTCTCTCCCTGGAGTAAGAAAAGCATTTTGCCAAATATCTAAAGCATCAGCCTAAATAGAGTTGTGATTCTTTCTAAAAGTCTGATTTTTTAAATGCTTTCAACTTACATGTGTTTACCATAAAAAGACAAAGGAGAACACAAAGCTTTTATAAATAACTTAGAAGACTAATTTTTCTTATCATCTGACTTAATAACAGATTTTTTTTTATTTACTTCAGTGTTTTATTCAGTTAAATACCAAATAGTTGGGTGGGGTTCTTTATTTTTTTCCCCAAGAAGTAAAATTTTTTTAAGTTATTAATTCAACCTTGCGATGCTTTCATTGAATCTCATGCAGTCATACGCATATCACAGAGCCCACACACTGTACTCTCTGTGACTGGCTATAAAAAAAATAAACTTCAGCAAGTAAGTAGAATCTCATATCCCACTTTTTAAGTTACACAAATATGTTGTTTGGAAAAGCATATTGCTATTTTTCTCAAAAATAGGAATACAAAACGATTTTCATCTCAAAATATTCCCTCCACTATAAATAATTACACATTTAAGCATTGAAGAAAAGAAAAATTACAGGATTAATTCACTTTTTCTTCTCTGGAATTACCAAGTTGCAGAAATTCATGGAGAAATCCCCAACTCTTTGTGTACAAAAATAATGTAGAATTATGATCCTCTTATTATTAAAATGAATTCATCACTTTTAAACAGCATGGTTTTTATGTCTTGCTTAAATTTTTTTAACCTATTACAAATTCACTAAGATTTTCTCCTATGCTTTCCTTTGAACTTTTATAATTTTAGCTGTTAAATTTAGAGCTTTGCTTAATTTTGAGTCAATTTGCACATGAGATGTAAAGTAACAGTTGGGTTCTCATTGCTGCACAGAGACGTTGGATTGTTCCAACACTTCATGTGAAAAAATGGTTTTTCTCTCATTGATTTGTCTGGACACCTTTGCTGAAAAGCAACTGGCCATATCTGTGCAGGTCTATTTTGGGATTTTCTATTTTCTTTTTCTGTTCTATCATCTGCACGTCGGCACTAGCGGGAAACTGGGAAAACGGCAAAAGCAGAAAAGCCTTGCTCTGACCTTCTCCACTTTTCGGTATGAGAGCTGGTCCTAAAAACACACTGTGACCTCCCCCCATGACAGCAAGTCATAAGCCCTCCTATGACAGGTGTCCTCCCCGGTCCTGAAGGAAATGCATACGGTGATACCGTCGGGAATCTGAACAGAGACTCGCTGAGCACCCCTCCCCCATTTATTACCATCAAAAGATCCTCTTTTGACCTAATCATAACTTCTATATAAGTGTTCGCTCTTTATCAAATCTAAGCATAAAATGTGTAGTTTTCCCTGTTTCTTGATATCATTTCTAAGACCTCTGGTGTCATGAAAAACCTTGTCTAGTAAATTTGTTATACTTCTCCCTTATTAATCTGTCTTTTGTTATAGAGCCATCAGCCATGAACCTCCGGAGGGGAAGAGAAAATTACTTTTTCTCCCTTACAGTGCTTACAGAAAACCCATCCTGTATGAATTAATGTAGATTAAAAAAAAAAAAAAAAACCTTAGAATCTGGTCATCGAATCTTCTAACTTTGCTTTCCTTTTAAAACATTATTTTAGTTATTCCATGTCCTTTTTATTTCCATCTAACTTTAAAGAGAGCTTGTCAATTTCCACAGCGGGAGAGGAAGGGAAGAATGCTAAGGTTTTATATTTGAATTGCATTTGACCATAGATCAATTTTGAGACAATTGGCATTTCAACAATCCTGAATCTCCCATTCTAATTTGTATGGGATATCCTCTGTCTATTTAGGTTTTCTTTAAATATCTCAGCAATGATTTGTAGTATAAATTCTTGCAAATATTTTGTTAAATTTGTCCCTAGGAATTTTATATTTTGATATAATTAAAAATGGTATTGTCTTCAATAGAAACACATCAGTTAGACTACTGATCAGTTTTAACTACTTATAAAGTACTGTATCAAAGTTAATTTCCAGATCTTAGTAATTCTACAGTGCTAATGTTCTCAATTAATGTTTAAAGGAAACTTAAAACTGCCATGACGTGAAGCCAGGCCCCAGGCCGAATGTCCCCAGGGCAGTACAGCCAGGGAGGCGCGGGGTCACCTCTGGGGCGGGACCCCAGAAAGGATCCCCGCAACCGCTGCGCCGCGATTTCCCAGCCAAGCTGTGGGAAACTACCCGCAAACCCTGCGCGCTGTGCGGAGAGCAGCACCCCGCGCTCGCTGCAGCCCGCAGCACCCCGGCGGGGAAAGACGCTGCTGGCCCCCAGCCCCGCGCGTCCCCACCCCACCCCGCGGAGCACAACGCGCGGCTGTAACTCGGGCCACGACCGCCACCCGCACTGACGTCGCCTTCGCTGTCCGCACTCCACAGCGGTGGACCAGCCCCGTCGTGTCCTTTGAGTAATGCCGCCTCCTGTCCCCACTAGCAAGGTTGGGCTGATCCCCCCAGGCGCGTTGCTCAGCCCCCGGCGCGAGGCGGGCGGATGCCTGGCGTCGCGGTGATTGAGCACCGCAAGGCCGAGCGGCTCCGGTGACAGCAGGGCGGGTGACTGGGCGGTGGGCAGGGCCAGGGACATCCCTGCCGGCTACCCCAGGGCCGGGGCCTCAGATGACAACACACAGAGCTTCCAAGTCCACACCCCTCCCGGCGTCCGCCCGCCACCGCCTGACACACCCGGCGTCTGTCTGCACCGGGGACCCTGAGTCGGCCGGGACGCCCGGGAAGACCCAGGCCCCGCCCAGCTCAGCCACCGCCTTCAGGGACCGCCCCCAGGACCACCGAGGGCCCGGAGCGAGCCCGGAGACTAGGGAGGCCGGCCACCCCTGTCCAGAAAACCTTCAGGACCCACGACTGCCACCCGAGGCTTGTCAGGTGAGAGCCCAGAGCTGGGGCGGAGCTGGGTCCCCAGCGGTGAAGGCTGGAGAGCGGCTCCAGAGCCGGCTGCTCCCTGCGGTGCGAGCTCACGCGTGCACCCGCTAGAAAACCAGATCCCAGCCTCCTGTTGAAGCTCCTGCGGTCCCCAAGCATCTGAGCCCCACCATCAGTACAAAGGGCATGAGCACCTCTGGCACGGTGCGTCTCCTAGAAGTTCCAATAAGTAGAAAGAAGCAGCTGAAATGTTAGGATACAGTGTCTAACCCATTGGCTTGGAGGTCCCCGCACTTGGTGGCACTCAGAGCTGGGATGTGTCACCGCAGAGCCGCTTCAGGAAAGGGAACACCCACAGGGTGAAGTCCGGGGGGAAACAAGGCAGAAACTTGTAGAATCCTCTCCCTGTGGAGGGGAAAAGCCACCACATTTGTCAGTCAGTCCCTGTGCGCTACCTCTGGCACCATGGACTCAGATGACAACACAGAGAGCTTTGGAATCCTAGTCCTTGAGCTGGGAACGCAGACGACATGCTTAATTTCCGTAGCAACGAAATTTGTGACATATGCAAAGTGTCTTCCGAGGAAGCCCCCTGGAGACTCAGCACCCAGATTTTTATTAGGCAGGTCACCAGGGTACTCCTGTACAAACATTCTCCACTTCCCAAAAAGGGAAGGCAGGCGGCCAGCACAAACCAGGCGGTCCTGTTGTAGGAACAATCCAGGCATGGGACTCCCTCTTACCAGGTGGGACCCTCCTGAAATGCAAGTTCCCAGATGCCAGCCAAGGGCCAGCCTTAAAACAGGCCCTATGGAGGAAGTCTCTGGCCTGCTGGGCTTTTATCTTATTTTATTTTATCAAAAATTACACACATAACCAAAAAGAAAGAACATCTTTAAATTATTTTTTGAAAGTTTGAGAGGAGGAACATGTCATGTGTGCCTGTGAAGACTTCATCATCACTCTGAGGAACTACAAATGAACCTGATATGACTTTTTAATTGTTCCTTTTTGTTCCTTTCCCTCCCCTGCCCCCCACTAGTTCCTTTAAAAAAAAAAAATACCCTGGGCTGAGAATGAGCACTGCCCACCTGTGTTTCTAGCAAAGCTGATAGGTGAAGTCCCCAGCATGTAACCGACAAGTATTTCTTTCTAGTTGAAAAAAAGTACTCAGCAAGAACAATCGCACTTCTGTCTTCATCAACATCTTCGTTGATGTGAGGGGGAACACTGTCCCCCAGAAGGGCTCTCCTCCTCCACTGGAGGCTTTCTCTGCCAGCTCTGATCTTTGTGTCCCAGGACTTAATCCTTCTGGATAGTCTTTCCACTCCTTTTTGATTGCAAAAATTTAACTTCTTAAATATACCATTGTAAAACTAAGGATGATTTCATAACTTCTTTTTTTAGGGAGCTGATCCATGGAGGGCAAATCTGTCTTTCCATGGGATAGGCTGGATGACTCTCAAAGGTCGGGGGGGGGGGGGTGTGAATCCTAGATGTTTTCCTCTTCAAGGCCAGTGTCTGAGCATTTAAATGCACACCTCTTCTGTAAAAATGGAAAAGAAGAATATAAATAAACAATGATGATGTTTAGAAGTAAATTTCTTAAGAGTTTTTACATCCAAATACATCTTTATTTCACTCTCAAATTTCATTGGTTTTTTGACCATATAATTCTAAGTTGGAAATACTTTTCTTTCAGGATTTTGAAGTAGTTAATCTATTGCTTCTAACGCGAATGAATCTCTAAAGCAGGTGTTGGCAAACTTGACCAGTAAAGAGCCAGACGGTACATATTTTAAGTTTCCCAGGCCAAATGTTCTCTGTCAAAAGTTCTCAACACTTTGATTTTAGGAAAGAAGTAGCCATAGCCAATATTCAAATAGGCCAGAGTTTCCCACCTCTGCTCTAAATCAGAAATTGGATGCTATCATGATTCTCAGTTATTTATGTAAAAATGGGTATTTTCTTGGAAATTTGAAGAATCATATCTTTTCTAGTTTTCAAAAAGTTATACTTACGTCCGTGGTATGGATATGTTTTTACCTGCTGTCTCAGACTGTTGGTGAGCCCTTTAAACCCGGAAATTCAAGTCATTCCATTCTATTTATTTCATAACTTACTTTCCTCTGCTTTTCTATTTCTTCTCTTCCCAGGAACCTTATTTTTCATATATTAGAATTTCCCTATTACACTTCTTTGTAATTTATATTACTGTGCCATTTGGGATTTACTGAAGATTTCCTCAACTTTATCTTTCAACATTTATTGTCAGACTTTTATTTCTTTAGTTCCTCAGTTGTTTTAAATTTTTATTTTTTATTTAAGAATATTATGGGAGTTATGAGGGATTGGTTATGTGTGCTGCTTTTGCACAGTTTGATTCAGAGTAATATATATGTGCCCCTCAGTGGGATAGCGTGTGTTGTCCTACCAGGCGTGAATTTACCCTCCCTCCCACCTGCAAATGTGCACCTGGGTATTGACCAATTAGTTCCAGTTTAACAGCAAGTACATGTGTACATGTGGTGTTTGCTTTTCCATTCCTGCAATACTTCACTTAGAAAAATGGTCTCCAGTTCCATCGAGGTTGTTACAACAGGTTCACCATTTTTTTAAATACCTGAGTAGTACTCCATGGTGTACAGATATCATGTTTTACTAATCCACTCAGGTATTGATGGGTAATTGGATTGATTCTGCATCTTTCCAATTGTGAATTGCACCATAATAAATATTTGACTTTTTTTCCTCCTCTGGGTAAATGCCCAGTAGTGGGATTGCTGGGTCAAATGTAGGTCTACTTTTAGTTCTTTGTGGTGTCTCCTTCAGGTGGGAGGGAGAGTAAATTCACGTGTGGCAGGACAACACATGCTATCCCACTGAAGGGCACATATGTATTACTCTGAATACTTGTACTGGTTTACAGTCCCACAAGGAGCAGATGAGTGCTCCTTTCTCTCTGCTTTCGTGCCAGAGTCTGTTGTTTGGGGCCATTTGGATCAAAGCCACTCTTCCTGGAGTTAAGTAATGATATCTTATTGTGGTTTTGACATGCATTTCCCTGGATTGGAGACTTTGAGCATTTTTTCCATAATCCTTATGAGCCATTAATCTATCTTCTTTTGAAAAGAAAAGAAAATCTTCTGTTCATGTTTTTTTGCCCACTTTTTTTATGGGCTTGTTTGCTTTGCACCAAAAAAATTGATCCAGCAGAGAGTAAGAAGTTAATGATGCAAGAAAAAAACAGCAGCTTTTCAGGATCAGAATAGTTTACCAGTCTGAAGAGAATATGAAGTATGAGTGAGTATATGCAAAATATTCATGCACATACAAATACACCGGTGATGGTGGGAATTCAGGGAAGAACATATTTGTGATTGCTTCCATTTACTCAGAAAAGAATGGGGAAAGATCCTAAGCTGACAGTAAAGGAGTACTCTGAAAAAAAATAATTTTTTTTAAACAAGTCTCACTTTCCTGCCCCCAATAGAATGCTGTGACATCATAGCTCTTAACCTCAAACTCTTGGGCTCAAGCAATTCTCTTGCCTCAGCCTCCCAAGTAGCTGGGACTATGGGTGCCCACCACAACTCCTGGCTATTTTTTTAGAGATGAGGTCTGACTCTTGCTCAGGCTGGTCTCAATCTCATGAGCTCAAGCGATCCACCTGCCTCTGCCTCCCAGAGTGTTGGGATTACAGGTGTCAGCCACCACACCAGGCCCAGGCATGCTGAAAATTGTATAAGAAAGGAAGCATAAAATGGTCACCTTTAGAGAGAAAGAAAAGAAATATTAACTAAGGACAGATGGTGGGATTGCCAGCAGTGTCACCTGCCTGTTCAAGGTCTGCAGTCATGATGATGGCAGTGAATTATTGAGAGCAGTGTGGGGACATATGACGGGGGAAATAGAAGACAGAGATTTCTGGTGATAATCGAGGTTGAACAATGTCTTGGAAGAGGCTGCTCCAGACATGCGGCTACTCAAATTCCATTCCATTAAAATTAAATAAAATTACAAATCTACTCCCTCAAACTAGGCACATTTCAAGTGCCAGTTGCCATATTAAACAATGCAGATATACCGCATCCCAGTGCTGCAGAGCGACCTCCTCCACAGTGTCCTTCTGCAGTATTTATTTGGAAGCTATAAGGCATGGGGTACTTCTCTAGCTTCTGACTAAATGGCCAGGTAGGGAGAGGCAGAGCAATGGAAAACATAACACATTGTGCGGGTCCTATGGTGTGTGATCTCCCAGTAACTCCTAGTGCGTTAGTGGGCACACTGCCCATCACATACCCCTCTGCCTTAAGGCAACTCAATAAGGAAATGACAGACAGGAAGCTTTCAGAGTAGTATAAAAACACTACAAGTAAGTACAGATTGTATTTTTTCAAATCAATACCTACATACCCATTAATATGTCCCTGGGCAGTATTCTTCAGATATATTCAAATCAAGAACACCCTGTATTTATCGTCCTGTTCCTCTCATTTATCTTCATATTTAATTTACTGACTGTGAACCTGCATGTAAAATGAAATGCATCTGTTTTTTGCTCCATGATAAAATATTCTCCCCAAAATGCTATTTTCTATGTGGAAGAAAAGCATTATAGCACCACTCACTCATGAGTTTACATATTAACCAATTAAGGGGGAGAGATAACTATTATCACAAGCCCAGAAAGTAATTTAATATAAAATGAGAACAGAGCAAAAGCCAGCACAGTTGCATGCCTCCAGCATGGGACTGGGTAATAGGTTCATCCTTCCCAATAACAGACAAATTGAATCTAGTGTACCCACATCATTCAGAATACATCCAGGCCAAAATAATGAATGCAAACAAACAAAAAAAAATGCAGGAGCTCATGCATAAAAATTATTAGCCTTACATTTGTTTGACTTTATGTTGCCAGTGAAAAGTGGCAGGTGGGAACAGGAATGAGGCAGTTCTTCCTGTTCACAGCAAGACAAACTCGATACAGTGAGACTCAGGCATCCACAGAGAATGTGCAAATCTAGGTCTGAATATCTATTTTAGCAGAGAACTTTACATTTGATTGTTTCAGGGGAGCACAGATTAACTCTGAATATTCTTGTAATAGCTGTTTTAACAATAATGAATGTCCCTGCAATAGATCCATGTTATTTAGATGCCCTAAGGTTCACCCAGATACAAGCCAGTAAATGTTATTGATTATAACACTACTCCTTTTCAGGTAAGAACATTTTTACTAATGGCCCATAGAAATATTCTTTTTTTTTTTTAAACAGAATCTTACTCTGTTGCCCTGGGTAGAGTATCTTGGCATCATAGCTCACAGCAACCTCAAACTCCTGAGCTCAAGTGATCCTCTTGCTTCAGCCTCCTGAATAGCTGGGAGTACAGGTACCTGCTACCACACCCAGCTAGATTTTCTATATTTAGTATAAAGGGGGTCTCCCTCTTGCTCAGGCTGGTCTTGAACTCCTGAGCTCAAGGGATCCTCCTGCCTCAGCCTCCCTGAGTTCTGGAATTACAGGTGTGAGCCACCGCACACAGCCTAAAATATTCTTTTTAATAGATTTTGATTTAAAACTCATGACTTCTCAACTTCTGCCCTGGCAGTGCTGGGGGAGAAAAGAGAGCAAGAGGGAGCGAGAAACTGGCTTCTGAACTAAGGAGTTTACCACTACACTTTAATATTTGTCCAAAAATTAGAAACAACTTAAATGTCCACCAAGTGATGAATGATCAAGGGCAGTATCCATATAATGGGTTATTATCTGGCAATTGATAGGAATGAAGTAGTGACACAGGCTGTGACATGGATTAAACCAAAAAAACTATCACTCTCAGTAACAGAAGACAGACACAGGGGCCATGCAATACGTGAGTCAGTGTGTGTGACAGTGAATGAGTGGTTGCCTGGGGTGAGGCGAGGGGAGGGGCAAACACAAATTAACAGTAAGTAGGCACAAGGGATATTATTGGGAGGATGTAAATATTCTAAAACTGACTTATAACTACACAATAGGTCAGTTTACTAAAAATATCAACAACACACTCAAAGTGGCTGACACTTTTTGTCACCAATAAAGTCATAAGACATTATAAATTATTAAAGTTATTAAAAGTTATGAATTTCTGCCTCAATAAAATTATTTTTAAAGAAGCTAGTGCCTCCAGGATAAAAAGAGAGGAAAACAAGTTGTAGAGAACAAAAACAAATACCACACTTTAGGGAATTTCAGGGAAGAAGAGAAGGAAAATTAATCAGTAGTTGAAAGCCAGGTTTGATGGCTCAGGCCTGTGATCTCAGCACTCTGGGAGACTGAGGAGGGTGGATCACTTGAGCTCAGGAGTTCAAGACCAGCCTGAGCAAGAGTGAGGCCCTGTTTCACTAAAAACAGAAAAACTAGCCAGGCATGGTGGCGGGCGCCAATAATCCCAGCTACTTGGGAGGCTGAGGCAGGAGGACCTATTAAGCCTAAGACTTTGAGGTCCCTGTGAGCTGTTATGATGCCACAGCACTCTAGCCAGGGGAACATAGTAAAACTCTGTCTCAAAAAAAAAAATAATAATCCCAGCTACTTGGGAGGCTGAGGCAGGAGGACCTATTAAGCCTAAGACTTTGAGGTTCCTGTGAGCTGTTATGATGCCACAGCACTCTAGCCAGGGGAACATAGTAAAACTCTGTCTCAAAAAAAAAAAAAATACAGTCAGTATTCACCAGTTTGCTGAGCCTGTTTATTTTTGGTCTACTTGGTCTTGGTTTATTTGGATAATTCTGAGTAATTGTGGAAGCCCTGGGACCATAGGGTGGGAAAAAAATCAGCCCTGGAGAACTCTTCCCTTATCATCACATAAATAACAGGGATTTTTTTCTCAAGAAAAATAAAGACACAAAGGGAGAAACCAGGTTCTTACACTTTCTGCTGTCCTGTGATATCTTGGCCTCTTGTTCCAAGTATTCTGTTTCCAGTATAGAATATGATTACTTCACATTGCAAGGGAATATTGAAGCTTGCCAATATCAAAATTAGATTAGTCATGCTGTGAGGAAAACAGGAACATCTGTATTTAAAAATACCTCCATTAATTAGCAAGAAAAGAACAAGCGATCCCATCTCAGGATGGACAAAAGATCTGAAGAGAAACTTCTCTAAAGAAGACAGGTGCACGGCCTTCAGACACATGAAGAAATGCTCATTATCCTTAATCATCAGAGAAATGCAAATCAAAGCTACCTTGAGATATCATCTAACTCCAGTAAGATTAG
>CAUYON010023063.1:0-28991 GCA_963573935.1 Arctocebus calabarensis | reverse complement strand
ATTTTTATTTTTTTATTAAGTCATAGATACATAGATCATGAATACATTTATGCCTTTGTGGGACTCAATGTGTTGATTATTTGTACAAATTGCAGTGCTTACATGCTACTAATTAACATAGCTTTCACCTCATTTACTTAATCACAGTGTTAAGACATTTGTGTTCAATACTTGATAGGTTTGACTTGTACCATTGCAATATGATTCATAGGTGTGTGGTCATCCCATTAACCCTCTCTCTATCAAACCACCGCCTCCCTTCCCATCCTTCTCCTCTTCTCTCCTTCATCCTGGGCTATAGTTATGATTCATCTCTCATATGAAAGTGATTATAAATTGCTTTTATAGTAGTACTGAGTACATTGGAAATTTTTTTCCATTCCTGAGATACTTTATAATGAATCCTTATTGCCAAGTACCTTTTACACAAAGTCCTATTAACTCATGCTCATAATTCCCACTATTCACCAGAATCCATTCTCTTTTACCTCTTCATCCAATTTCAGAACATTCAATAACAGTTAAAGCAAATCCTTTACCCAAATATGTACATACCATGTTTATTTTAGCTTTCATATCTCTGCTCTAGCTTTCCCCAAACAGGAAGTATATTCTGTCTCTTTACTTCTCTCATTGTTACATAAAATTATTTTATACATTGTTTCGTGGATTGTTCAGAGGAAGTAATAGTTAGAGAAATGGTAATTTTTTTACCTAAAGGGAAAAAAAGGGGAAATAGCACAGAGATGGGTAGGAGAATTCTACTCCAAATATAAGATATCAGTGTACAAATTTTTATAGTTTGACTAAAAGGGCTGTAGAGTCAAAGATCACCAGACTTTTAAAGAAGTACAGCAATATGAAAGAGATCCACTCACTGTGCATGCACACATAAGCACACAGTTACAAACATACACACACTCATACATATGTATGTATACAATGAATTAAAAATGATTGTAGAAATGTGGAACAGCAATGGTTTTCTTAACTATTAATTCATACATTCAGATAAGTATGAGATGCTATGAAATCCACAAAATGAGTATAATCAGCTCTATAAAAGGAAGTGACAACTAACAATGAAGGACTCTTAGAAATTAAAAATATAGTAATTGATAAAATATTAAATGAAAGTTTCAAAAGACAAAGGGGAAATCCATCAGAATAAAGATAAATGCAATACCATGCAAAGGCTATCATTTAGAAAAGATAAAATCTTTTAGATTAGAAAAGATAATATCATTTAGAAAAGATAATACAATTAGAAAATTAATATATAAGGAGATCAATATATGCTTATAAGCATATCTAGCAGTGTATATAGCAAAATAGCATGAAGTTTATATTATAAAAAAAATTTCTCAGAACTGAAGTGTATGAGCTAACACCTTCAAATAGCATGAAATAATTATAAAAATTAAATAAGAAACATTTTACTGACAAATAGTTTCAAAAAAATTATGTCTTCTTAAAAATATTCTTTTAAAAATAGCCAGTATCACCTATAAACACAAAATCCTAAAATCTTCCTGAGGGAAATAACATTATTAATAATTATTAAAATGTATAAATAAAATCAGGTTTTGTAATAATTTATTTTTTTATTTTAGCAATAAATTCTAGAAAATGAAGGGTGCTGTCAACCCCTCCCCCAGAAATAAAGTAGAATATAACTATGTTAAGAAAATGGTAGAAAGATAAGAACTATGGAGGTGTTGATGTGGGGGAGAGGGAGTGCTGCCATCTATAGTGGCCTTAATCATGAGTTAAGGGGCTATAGGAATATTAGGGATATAGGAATCAAGCACTCGATGATAAGAATATGTTAAAAAAAATGCATGGAAAATACAGGGAAACTGGTACAATTTGAAGTCACAGCTTTGGGGTAACTTGATCATGGGATTAAGGGATTAAGATTTTACCCTGTGGGCTATTGATATGTCTATTCATTACTTGAATAAAACATTAAAATAATATAAAAATTATGTCATAGTCAAGAATTTAACCCACAGCCACATCATACTCAATAATGAAAGACTAAAAGCTTTTATCTAAGATTTAGAGCAAGACATAGATACTCAATTTCACTCCTTCTTTCCAACATATTGGTGAAAGTTAAACCAAAGCACTTAGACAAGAAAAGATATAAAAGGTATCCTAATTTAAAAGGAGTAAAATTATTTCTATTTCATGTGTCACAATAATATATTGTAGAAAAATTGTAGGATTCTAAGCATACATTTATGTTAGCAATAATAAATTAAATTAGCAAAATTTCAGGAAATGAAATCAATAGCAACTACAAAAAACAGTTACACTAAATTATACTAACAACAAACTATCTGAAAAGGAGATTATAAAGACAATTTCATTTACAATAGCATCTAAAAGCAATACTTTACCAAGGAATAAACATGACCAATAAGGTGAAAGATTGTATGTTGAAAATGACAAAATGTTGGTAAGAGCAATTAAAAAAGACATAAATAAAAGAAAATACATCTAACATTTACGAATTAGACTACTTGGTAAATTTAAAATATGAAAAATAGCCAAAGTTATCTAAAAAGTCAATGCAATTTTCATCAAAATCCTAATGACAGCTTTGTTTTTTAGTAATAGAAAAATACAGCCTGAAATTTGTATGGAATCTCATGGGACCCTGAATAATCAAAACTATCTTGAATAAATTTTTTTTTCAAAAAAACACCAAAATTTAAATACTCAGGCTTTCTGATTTCAAAACTTTCTCAAAGGCAGTGCAGGGGCTCACACCTGTAATCCTAGCACTCTGGGAGGCCAATACAGGTGGATAGCTTGAGCTCTGGAGTCTGAGGCCAGCCTAAGCAAGAACAAGACCCCATCTCTAAAAAAAAAAATAGCCAACCAGTAGCCCAGACTACAGGGCACCTGTAGTCTCAGCTACTCGGGAGGCTTGAACTCAAAAGCTTGAAGTTGCTATGAGCTATGAGGCCATGGCACTCTAAACAGGGCAAAAGAGTGAGATTTTGTCTTTAAAAACAAAAAACTTACTAAAAGTTACAGTAATCAAAACAGGGTAGTATTGGCATAAAGCCAACCATGTAGATCAATGCAAGAAAGTAGAGTCAAGAAATAGACTCACAAAAATAGTAGTATTTTTTCCCCCTTTGGAAAGGGAACCAAGTCCTCCCAAAGAGGAAAATACATTTGTTTCGACAAATGGCATTGGGAAAATTGAATATCCACATTAAAAAAAATATTGGAACAGGACATTTATCTGACAATAGAAAGAAAAACTAAGTCAAATTGAAAAAAAAGACCTAAATATAAAACCTGAAACTATAAAACTATTGAAATAAAGCATAAGGGGAAACATCATGATATTGAATTTAGCAGTGATGTCTTGGATAAGACACCAAAAGCACAAACAACAAAAGAAGAAAGTTGATAAGTTGGACTTCATCAAAATTAAAAACTTTTGTACATCAAAGGACACTATCAAGAAAGTACAAGGGCAGCATGCAGAATTGGAGAAATATTTGCAATCACAATCTCATAAGAAATAAATAACTCCTACAATTTATCAAAGGAATAAAACACTCAACTAAAAATAGAGCAAAGGTCTGGAATAGGCATTTTTCCACAGATATCCAAATGGATAACAAGCACATGAAAAGGTACTCAGCATCCATAATTATTAGGGAAATAGAACTCAGAGGCACATGTCACGTTCATTAGGAGAGCTTTTTTGTTTTTGAAACAAGCAAAATTGCATTTGAAAATGATGTGAAGAAATTAGAAACCTCATGTACCATTGGTTGGTTAAATGGTACAACCACTGTGGGATTGGTACAGATGCTTCTCAATTTACAATGGAGTTATGTCCTGACAAACCCATATTAAGTTGAAAATATTATAAGTCAAAAAATGCATTTAATACTCTAATTAAACTCAACAAAAAGTAAAAAAAATAAGTCAAATTATCTTAAGTCCAGATGCTGCTTGACTTACAATGGAGTTACATCCTAATAAACCTATTGTAAAGTCAAAAAATCATCTTAAGTCTCAGACTGTTAAATGTCTTTTCACAACAAATAAGTAAGCAAGGAGACGGTTATGTTAATTAGTTAGATGTAAGTATTCCACATTATATATCAAATCAGCACATTGTACCCATAAATGTATTAATGTACACAGGTATGATTTAATAAAGAAAAAAAAGAAATCAAGTCAAAAAAAGGTCTCAGACTATTGGTACACTTATCCCTCAAAAAATTAGACATTGGATTAATATATCACCCAGGAATTTCACTTTTGAATGTTACTCAAAAGAAATAAAAGCGGACCTTTAGGCATGCTTGTATACCCATATTCATAGTAGGGTTACTCTCAATAGCCAAAGGGCAGAAAACCTTAAGTGTCAATCCACTGATGAGTTGATAAACAAAATGTGGTACATACATATGGTGGGATATTATTCAGGTTTAAAGAGGAAAGAAATTTTTACACATGTTGCAACATGGAAGAATCTTGAAGTTATTAAACTAAGTGAAATAAGTCAGTCACAAAAGGACAAATCTCATACGAACTCACTTTTATGAAGTACCCAGAATGGTGAAATTTATAGAGGCAGAAAGTGAAATGGTGACTGCCAGAGGAAAGGGGAAGGGAGATACAAGTAGTTATTTAATGAGAACAAAATGTTCACTGAGGACAATGAAAATATTCTGGAGCTGAAGAATGGGTGAATGTTCACACAGCAATATAAATACTTAATACCATGGAACTGTACACTTAAAATGATTAAAATGTTACATTTTATCCAATGTGCATAAAAGGAGATTGAAATGTACTAAAACTATTCCATAACCGGATTTCTAAATACATTTTAAGAAAATTTTAGCTGGTTCCTGTGCCTTTGCAGAGCAATCGAAGCAATTGGTCTTAAATTATTGTACAGCTCCTGATTGTTGGTAAAGGGAAATTTAGAAAAATAAATTATTTTTAAAACTATAATTTGGAATCAATAGTTTATTCTGAAACCAGAATATTAATACTGATGCAATAGTATATAATTTATATTAGTAGTTTAATTGTTGGAATGTACTAAATGTAATACTTGAAATTGCTGATGCAATTAATACCAAAATCATTTCCATCATTTGTATTTTATATAGGACTGCCTCTGACAAAGTTCCCAAGAGATATTCAATATTACCCTAATTTAATGAAAAAGAAAAAGGAATATAGAACAAAAATAACAAATGCCACATAAGGTTTGATATGGATGCTTTGTCTCATGACTACCAATTCAGAACCTTTTTCTAAGATTTCTAGTATTCTAATATCCTATCAATGACATTACTCAAATAAAATTAGAGACCTGCCCCTGACAGGGTAGCAGCCTCAGCCAATATATATCTATTTCAATAATATTCTTAGGACATTTTTTCTTATATAAAAATAAATCCAAATAAGTCATTTTTATCTCTTTGATTTTTTTTGCCCACTGAAATAGCTATAAGTAACTTATTTTAAGCCTATCTAAAAATATTTCTCTTGCCTTGATTAATGTCCTCTTAAACTTGTGCAACCTAGTCACCAGTATTTATGACATTATACACAGGAGGAAAGAGCAAGTAAGAAAAATTCTGATGATGGTTTCAGAGTGATTAGGGAAAACAAACTTGAACTTGTACTACGTCCTACAAGAAAGGATAGAAAGATGCATGAACTTGTATTGACTGTCTCTACATATTGGAACCTGGACTATGTCAGGATTTAAATCCACTGGATTTAGTCCTAACAAAAAGCTTTTCAAGTTAACATCACCCCTGGCATTTTATAGATGACAAAACTGAAATTCAGAGATGTTAAATGAACTTCCCTAGATACCCAGCTGTTAAGGTATACATACACACACACACACACACACACACATATTCATAAATAAAGTTCACATACATGTGTATTCATATACATACATATATGAATACACATATATCAGTAAACATAAATTTGTATAAACTTTTCAAAATGCATGGTCTAGCTTGATCCTCAAATTTTTTTTTTTTTTTTAGACAGTGCCTCAAGCTGTCACCCTGGATAGAGTGCAGTGGCATCAAAGCTCACAGCAACCTCCAATTCCTGGGCTCAAGCGAGACTCCTGCCTCTGCCTCCCAGGTATCTGGGACTACAGGCACCCACCACAACAGCCCGGACATTTTGGAGTTGCAGCCGTCATTGTTGATTGGCGGGCCCGGGCTGGATTCCAACCTGCCAGCTTGGGTGTACATGGCTGGCGCCTTAGCCACTTGAGCCACAAGTGACGAGCCAGATCCTCAAATATTTTTAAGCAATAAATCTGAAATAAGGTTGGTTCACTTTTTAATCACCCAAAACAAAAATAAAAACAAAAGAAATAAAGAAAAAAGACATTAAAATTACTAAAATAGAAACTTTATATAGGTGGTAAGTGTTGAGAAAGTTTATATAATTTTTAAGCACAAATATGATTATTTTAATGTTTAAAATTCAATCTTTCCTGTGCTTCTCTTTAGAGTTAAAAATGAGATACTAACAAAAGTCACATTATATTGGTTCATATATTTATAGAAGGTATAGATTTATCGAATATGGTCTCAGAGTGAATCGCAGAGATGTGAAGAGAGTTATTCATTACTGCACGGGGCCTAGTGACAGATGTGAGAACCAAGGCAGTGTCCTCTCAAGTCTAGATAATTAATTTTACCACTAAAGCACAGATTTTGTTCTTACAGTCTCTTCACTTTTGATTAAAACTATTCTCAAAAAAAAAGACCATTACTGATGATACGACAAAGTTGCTCTCATTAGAGTGGGTCCGATCAATGACATGGGGTACAGCAAGAATGTGGATTTTTAAAACAAAAAAAAGTGGCCTTGATTTTGGCTTTGCTGGAAGTTTTAAAGAAATCTCAGATTAAACTTTTAAATGTCTCTAAAATCCAAGACACTCATCACCAGGTTTTGTGGAAATCTGGATCACTTCCTGTGTTCTAAGGATACATGAAATATCCTGATGTTCCAGAAAGTGATCTTCTTTACTCACATGCAGGGTTCAGGATCAATAACCTAGGTGATGGGGTCTTTTTTACTGGGAGAGCTTTGAAGACATTGACTCCATAAAGTCAGCATCAGTTTCATTCCTTCTTCCTTCCAGTGTTGCCAGAGCATATTTTACTAAAAAAGAAATACAGAGAGTACATCATGGTTTATATCATTTTACTCACTTAGGAGTAACTCATTTAATATTTAAACAATGTGTATTTTTAGTTGTTAAGAAGGGTATACATTTGTAAAACCATAATTTTTTCATGGTACAAAGAAGTCTAGAATATATAGTGAATATTTGCTTGTGTATATATGTGTTTCTAAATTATACATCTTCATAAAATTCTGCAATGGAGCATCAACATAGATAGATTAAATAGATAGGTAAGTAAGTAGACAGACATTTTCATAGATCCATAGAAACTGGTTACAAAAAATATATCCCTTAAATGTTGTTTTGAAATGAAGATGGGCCTACTCTGCTTCATTGAACTAGTTCACTGGAGATAATCTAGATTTAAAACTAGATCTAGTTCTAGCTCTTACACTTAGGAGATCCATAAAACTTTCTTGATGAATTTCACTCTCTACCCCATATTTTATACTTAGAACAGTGATAAGGGTACATGGGTTATTATAAGCTATCTATGAGATAATACATAATGAATACATATTGCATGACTTGGCATAAGATATTATTGAAGAGTAGCTGCAAATTTTAACATCTTCATCATTATCATTGTTATTACCATCAACATAATTGCTCTCACTCTCACTCATTATAATTATGATTGTACAATAATATAATTTTCAAATTGTTTCCATACACTATGCCCTTTTGATTCTCCTCAAAACTCTACCTGGTTCTAATATAAATATTACTATTATTTCACCAGAAGTTTAACTTGCGTACAGGAAGTAAAAAAAGAAAACAAACACATTGTAAACACTAACATCAAAAATGACTTTAATGTGTCACAAATTGGATATAAAAACAAAATCTGAATAACTATAACACAAGCACAAATCATAGGGTTGTCTGCTTCATATTCAGAAGGTATCTTTTAATTTAAAAAAAAAGTCTTATTGCTCCATAGACTGATAATTTTGACCATTCTTACTTTGCCCTTGTTTTAAGGTCCATTTTATATTTTCATATAAATATAGCACTAGTATTCTTAGGTATGCAATAAGATTATAACAAGCATCTTTTTTTTATTGAATCATAGCTGTGTACATTAATTCAATCATGGGAGATGGTGGGGGGAGAGAGTATAACAAGCATCTTATAATCTTTCGTCACTCATAGCAAAAAGAACAGCACTAAACAAACAAAAAGTAACCAAGCTGGAAATAGTGAATGCTACCTTCTACAATCTTTGTTGTGAATTTTAATTTCCTCAATTTTGTGAGAGCTTATCAAAAACATACCCTATTTTGTGGTCCTGCCTCTTCTATTGACCATAATTTCCCTTTAGTCCAGAGATCACATTTATGGATTACCTCCAAAACCACTTTCTGTAGTCTACATTTCACATTTCATGATTTCTGCTTAATAGTGTTGTAAAAATACAGTCATTGGTCCTTCCGTATCACTTCCAATCTATTTCAGAAACAAAGTTTTCATAAGTACTGGCTAAAAAGTTCCTCTTTCAATGTGATCAATAAAAGTAAAAAATACATTAGAATGAGTGCATTTTATTTTCTCTCCATTTTCAAAAACTTACTGCTTTGTTTAGCTGACTGCAATCCTATTGCCATCATCTGAAAAAAGTCATTTTTCTGAGTAAACTTTCTGAGTATCATATATATAATAGATATATACATAAAGATATATAATCTCCACCTCTCATCCTTACCCTTGAGATTTGAGAGACTTGGCAGCAACCATGATGTTAGTTTTTCTTTATCTGGAGAATGAGTTTAATGCTTGTTTTGCTTGTGTTCTCTTGAGGAATGTACATGAGAGTTGGACAGTCTAGGCTAAATCACGAATAACATAGGATGACCTATGTTCATCCTAACATAGGATGAAGGTTTAAGAAGGAGTACTGATAATATGTTTCTAAGTGTGTCAAGTATCAATTCAGTGGGAAAAGAAACATATTTATTCAGATTATCTCAATATTATGTGTCTCTAATATTTTAGGAAATCATGTATTTTATAAGTTTCTATTCTATAGATGCCTAGAAATGAATATTTCTACATATATTAATTTCTATTTTAATTTTTTATTATTTATCCTATAGAAATTTGAGTTCAAATGTATACATTAATTTCTTTTTCAGTTTGGTTTATATTGGCAGTAAGATTTAATACATTAGAAAGCAATGAGGTTAATTTAATAAAAACACGTTAAGTAGAAATTACTAAAATATTACATATATGAAAGTTGTCTTTAATATTTTTATAGGTATTATATATGTTCAAATTGTTTTTGTTTTTTGAGACAGAGACCCTGGTTAGAGTGCCATGGTCTCAGCCTGGCTCACAGCAACCTCGGACTCCTGGGCTTAAGTGATCCTCCTGCCTCAGCCACCCAAGTAACTGGAACTACAGGCATCCATCATAACACATGGCTAATTTTACTATTTTTAATAGAGATTGCTCTCACTCTTGCTTAGACTGGTCTTGAACATGTGAGCTCAAAGGATCCTCTCATCTTAGCTTCCCAAAGTGCTAGAATTATAGGCATGAGCCACTATACCCAGCCTCTAATTGTTTTCTTTCTTTGGAAATGCCAAATAATAAAGTAAAGAAAATAAAATAATTTTCTCTTATTAAAATCAATAATAAAAATAATGATTTTTATTGACTTTGGTGGAATAATATATAGAAAATATTCAGTAATGAAATATTTCTTACCTGTAGTACCCTCAATGTTCTCAAATTTCTTATGGTTTCCAGTATATGAATTAATTATACCTTCTATTTGGAAATAAATAGCTTTGGTCCATTTTTAATTTTTTTAAGCTTTAAAAAATATTGGAAAAAGTTAAAGCATTTATTGTTTAATTTGTGCATTATAATTGTATGTATCTATAGGGTATAACTTGACATTTCAATGCATATAAATATTATCTTGTTTTGTTTTTAACCTTAGTAAATTTAATAAATATATAATAAAATTATTTCATTTCTGTAACAGGAGAAAGTTTGTTTCTCTTAAATGTTCTTTTTTTGTTGAGCAATAATAATAATAATAATGTGAAAAAAACAACTTTCACACTGTCAAATAAGACTATGTCTATTATAGAATGCTTTGACTCTAAGGTTCAGAATGGAGTACTGAATATTTTGTATGTGTGATGATTCAAACTACAATGACATATTACCTAACTTCAAAGAGAATGCCCACATTAAAAAGTACCAAAACAATAAGTGCTAATATGAATGTGGAGAGAAAGGAACTCTTTTAACACTGGATGGTGTGACATAATGAAACTCTGTCTCAAAAAAAAAAAGATATTATATAGCATTTTAAGTTTTACAGGATAAACAATATATTGGGAGGGTGAACCTATTTATTTTCATCACTTCCAAATGTGGTAAAAGGGTTTCTTTTTGTTTGTTTTTTTTTTAATCAAAGGCCAATTAGAACAACAGGATATATAGACTGATAAATATTCAGACTGAAAAGCATTTTAATGCTTGTCTTCAACTTGATGTCTAATTTTAAAGATCATTAAGAGTTAACTATTGCATTTTCTGACTACTACATTTGAGATTTCTGTTGCGTTTCTTCAAGTTTACAAATATCAAACTTTTCCTCATCAAAATCAGCGTTTTTTCCACAAATAAATTACCAGGTTATACTAGCACTAAAAAAAAAAAAATCTGAAAGATACAGGACTTCTGAGATGCCATAAAAAGTGAGAGACATTCCTGGATGGCTGCCACACATTGTGTCCATTAATGAACTGAGTAAAGTATTATAGAATGATTGTGCTAAATGACATCATTAATTTGGACATTTTGCATCGGCATTTCTAGAGTTAATAAAATTCTATTGCCTACAATTTAGTATAAAATATGTAAACTTCATTTTAACAGAAAGAAAGGAACACAAAAGAAAACTTCAAAATGTTTATGTAAGCCTCATTTACTACAAAACCCTCTGGATTGATTCTTGTTCCATGCCTAGAGCATGTAATATTATTTCACTTAATGGATGTACATTGACAAATTGACACAAACTTAGTGCTTAGACCATAGGGCTGAAAGTATATCCTCATTTTCACCAAGCAGATTCTCTCTGTCACTTCTCCCATGGACTTCATTACCTCCTGGTTTCTTGGGCTATAAATGATGGCATTGAGTATTAGGGTGGGGATGATAGAGAAGCTTAACACTTGTCCTCTGTTGGAGACTGGAGGAATCTTGGGCAATAATATAATGAAAACAAAGAGTGAATAATGAAAAGTCAAGTCACTACAATGCTGTGAGTGCTGTATGTCCAGTATCCCTTTTTTGTTCCTTCCACAGTCAACTGCAAAGAGAACCCGGCCATTGGAATACAACGCACCAATGAGTGGAAACACAAGCAACAAGGAAGTGCTCACAAATACTGTGTTTGCATAGACCCAGGTGTCCACACAGGCCACAGTCTACATGATTGGGACATCACAGATATAGGTAATTGACGGCTTTGGATTGACAGTAAGGGATATGAAGTGCACATGCAATGTGGGCACGTGAGTTGATTGAGACCATTATCCCAGATACTGTTGTCTTCAGCACATACATTCCTTCCCCACATGGATGGGATAGTGAAGAAGAAATCAAATAACCACACAATAATCACAGGACACGAATGTTAGGATCAGGACTTCTGCACCTGCTAAAGTCAGGAAGAGGCGCTGAATCCCATATCCAATGAAGGAGATTGAGGAAATTAAAAATCATCTCAAAGACAAGGATGAAGACATAAATTAGGTCCTCAGAGGACAGCTGACTAACCAAGAAATACATGAGTGTGAGAAGATGGGTAAGGAGAAGAATGAAAAGGATGATGTAAACGTTGCTGGTTGAAGCTATTAGGAAAATGAGAGTGATGAGAATGAAGATGCTGATTTTTGAATTTGGGAATAACTCCATTAAGATAAAATTATTATATGTTTAATTATAATTCTTGATAGTTTGTGCATTTCGTTTTTTCTAAAGGCAAACACAATGGTAAGTTTAGAACAATACTCTATTTTTGCTTCACTATTTTGGCCAGATTGTGATTTATTTTAAAAACATTTCAGCTCTTTTATAGTAAACAATCTTATCTACAGAGTCTGAAAATTAAGTTTGTAATCATCCTAGAAACAGTGCTACCTATTCCACTGCCAAATCTCACTATGGTTGCCTTTTAAGTACTCCCCTTGGGAAGCTATGAACCAAAACCAGCACTTCAAAGCAATTTTGGAACTCTTTTTCTGGAATGACCATCAAAGCTGCCATCATATTACCCTTGATGTCCTGAAAGTCATCAAAATGTTTTCCTTTCAGAAGGGAGGAGGGAGGATGGATGGAGGGAAGGTAATTGGTAGAACCACACCTATGGTGCATCTTACAAGGGTACATGTGAAACTTACTAAATGTAGAATATAAATGCCTTACACAATAACTAAGAAAATACCAGGAAGGCTATGTTAATCAATTTGATGAAAATATTTCAAAATCGTATATAAAACCAGTGCATGGTGCCCCATGATTGCATTAATATACACAGCTGTAATTTAATAAAAAAAAATTTTTTTTTAAGTTTTCCTTTCACTATTTCCTTTATCTTCAGAAAAAAACTCATTCAGGGCCAGATCAGGTGAGTAGGGAGGGTGTTTTAATACAGCTATTTTTTTTTCTGAGACAGAGTCTCACTATGTCACCCTCGGAAGACTGCCATGGCATCTCAGCTCACAGCAACTTCAAATTATTGGACTTGTGTGAAACACTTGCCTCAGCTTCTCAAGTAGCTGGAACTATAGGCAGCCATCACAATGCCCAGCTATTTTGTTGTTGTTGTTGTTGTTTAGTAGGCCTAGTCTGGGTTCGAACCCACCAGCCCCAGTGTATGTGGCCAGCACTCTAACCACTGAGCTACAGGTGCTGAGCCTATACAACTGTTTTTTTTGTTGTTGTTTTTGTTTTTTTCCTGGCTAAAAATTCCCTCATAGTCAGTGCCATGTGAGCTGGTGAGATTTTCTTAAGTGTTTCTCTATCAATGTTTACTTGGTTTGCTACATTCTTCACAGTCAGCCTATCATATTGACACATAATTCAATTTATTCTGGCAATGTTTCCATCAGTTCTGCTTCTTATTGGACTTGCCAGCCTGATCTAGAGAATACGTGTCAGTCAACAGTAAGGATTTTTCCCAATGAAAATACACCAATAAAAATGAAGTGGCCCTGAAGTGTTGGAAAGAAAATGGTAGCAAGTTTCTTCTCCAAAAGCAGTCACATTTGAACTATTCCTCTGGAAGAAAAAAGAACTTTTACTGCACAATGATACATAATAGTAAGCCTATCAAATGTTTTTGAAAAGTTTCAAGAACAGTGGGTAAGGACACAATTGAAGAGGACCATCTTTCACCATGACAATGTTCTGCCCACACACAGCCAACATCACCATTCAGTTCCTAGAGTCCACAGAGGTTAAACTTATGACTCACTAACCCTACCATCCTGACCTGCCCCATGGGATTATTTCCTATTCCTAATAGTAAAAAATTGCATGTGCTAAAGAAGGTTCTCCAGCCCTAAAAAGGCTCTTCACACCAACAAAAGTGAGCTTATAGCACTTGAAGAAAGTAAGTAGAAGGAGTGCTTGTAAAAATGATTTACAAGAATGAAAAGTAGAGGCAGGCATCCAGGAGGATGAGGACAATCATCGACTGGTTGCACATCAGAACCTTTACAAATATGAGAACAATGAGAATTAAAGAGGAAAGGGCTATTCTTGAGTTGGAAACAATTGTAAGATAAATCTGTTAGTGATTGATTATAATTCTCCATCAGCTATTCATTGATTTTTTTTCCTAAAAAAGGGGGACAAAAGTATACATGGTAAGTAAAGAATAGTGCACTACTTGCTTATTTTTCAATTTTGTGTTTATTCTTAAGGTGAAAATATTTTTTAGGAAATACATAGTTCTTGAATTGAATTATCTAATTTTTCTATTTTGAAAAAGAAACTCCATATTGCTACTCAAAGTCACAAGGTAGGGTGATAAGCATCTCCATACACAATTTTTTATAAAAGATTCAAAAATTTGAAAAAGGAAAATATCCATACATTTAAATAGGTTATAGGTGATTGCCTGCCATTCATAAACTTATATCTCAAGAATATCAAACCTGGTCAGGTACGGTGGCTTGCACCTGTAAACCTAGTACTCTGGGAGGTCAGGGTGAGAAGATTGCTTGAGCTTTGAAGTTCAAGACCAGCCTGAGTAAAAATGAGACCCCATCTCTACTGAAAATAAAAAAAAATGAATAGCTGATGGAGAATTATAGTCAATCATCAACAGATTTATCTTATTAATGTTCTGCCTATCGCCAGGTGCGGTGGCTCACACCTGGAATCCTAGCACTCTGGGAGGTCAAGATGGGTGGATTGCTTAAGCTTAGGAGTTCAAGACCAGCCTGAGCAAGAGCAATATTCCATCTCTAAAAAAAGATAGCTGAACACACACACACATATATATATATATATGTTGTGCCTATGGTCCCAGCTACTCCCCTGGCTGGGATAAGAGGATCACTTGAGCCCAGGATCTGAGGTTGCAATAAGCTATTGCTAGGAATAGGCTAAAGTAGAAAAATACCAGGTAACTCCTGGCAAATTCCTGGGCTGCAAGCCCTCAACAAAATCGAGTAAGTCTGGTTCACTCCCAAGATAGATGAGAAAGAACTCTATAACTTCTTGCTTGACTAACTCCCTGGGAAATGAAGTGACTATCCCCAGAAGGACCTTTAAACAATAACAGGTGGAAAGAATACTGGAACTAAGATGTATGGGAAAATATTAAAACAAAGATGTATGATGTATAGCTAACTAACCACAAAATTCTACTTACGTACAATGCTTTCTTGCTACCCCACCCAAATGCACCTGGACAGCCTGCTTGCCAACCAGGATGCAGACCAAGCCTTAAAATCCTGACTCCTTAAGCACTCGTGCCTGTTTTCAGAAACTCCATGTTGGGACACTGAGGCAGTCACTAGCCAGCTGTTTAATAAAAGGACTCTGCTGTAAATTGGCTTGTTTGACAATGTGGTCTTTGTGGAACTCCTGGACACAACACTATGATAATGATTCCACTGCTTTCTACCCAGCGCAACAGAGAAAGACCCTTCCTGAAAAACTATAATAATAAAAATATTAACAATTTAAAGTATAAAATATATTATGAGCTTTTAATTTTTCCTATGTGACACCTTGTATTTTAAAGGAAAGTATATCAAAGACTCCTCAAAGAACTAAAAGTAAACTTCATTTTGATCTTGCAATCCCAATACTAGGTATCTAGCCAGAAGAAAAAATGAATTTTACCATAAGGACTTTGCACTTCTGTGTTTATAGCAGTTCGATTAACAATAGCAAAGATGTAGAAAAATCCAAGTACCCATCAGCCCATGAATGGATCAATAAACTGTGGTATATGTATACCATGGAATACTATTCACCCATAAAAAAGATGGAGACTTTGTAGCTTTCATATTTACCTGGAAGAATTTGGAGAACATTCTCCTGAGTAAGGTATTGTGGGAATGGAAAATCAAGCATCCCTTGTACTCAATACTAAGTTGAAACTAGTAGATTAAATTCAAGAAGTCGTGAATAGGAGGAGCTTGGTAAGTTTCCACCTATATGACAAAGTTCCTGAGTGAAGTACACAACTATTATCTCAGACTTTATCTTACGAACACAAACACTGTAACCTAATCATGAGTGCCCTCCTATCAATCTGAAATAAAAATAGACAGATAAATAAATAAATGAGTAAAAGTACATCAGTAGACAAACACTGACACCATGCCAAATCAGTGGGCTACCAACTGATTTATGGGGTATAATGTGATGTTTTTATGTATGTATACAGTGTGGCATGATTAAATCAATCTAATTAAATTAGTCTCATTGACATTTGAAATTTACTGTCTTAGATATTTTGAAATATTTAAGATAATATTATTAAGTATAGTCACCCTCCTGTGCTGTATTCTCAAAATCTATTTCTTCTGTCCTTTTGATCCGCAACTCCCCATTCTCTCCCTCCCCCCCATACCTCCAATCTCTGATAATCATCCTCATACTTTATACTTCTGTATGTGGATCTTTTTAAGATTTCATTCGTAAGTGAGATCAGGCAGAATTTATCCCCTGTGTTGGTTTATTTCACTTAGCACAATGTCCTCCAGATTCATCCATGTTGTTGCAAAAGATAGATAAACAGCTTTATTGACTGTGATAATCTGCTAAGTGATAACATTATCATCCAGTCAGTAGACTTTATACTACTGACTTACCACTGTTTGATCCCGCCATTTCATATCCTGTTTATTTCATTACAGCCTCCAACAGAGGTAATAATCAGGGACACCAGGACTTAGGATATCAACATATTGTCTTAGCCCCTTTTTGACCTGATATGTGGTAAAGGCTTTGTGTTATGAACTTGAAAGTCTCAAATAAAGAATGCAGGGTTAGAGGTGCAGCTAGTGAGTCTTTCTACTTTAGTTGTTAGCTGCTTTCCTGTATGAGAATCTTCAAGACTAGTTAATATATATTTCAGATCTCATATCCCCAGAATGTAAATCAGAGAAGAAATGTGGTGTTCCATCTTGATTTCTTGTTTTCCTTGTCTTCAAGTTACCCTTCATTTTCTTTTAGACATTAACTAAGACTAAAACCCTGAGATATATTGTATTTGAACAAAATTTTCAAATAGTTGTGAGGCCAACAGGTGCCCCCATTTTTAGTTCACAATATTAATTTACCAACACCACCAACAATCAATCAATGATTCCATTAATGAGGGGAACTCCCCAGAAGTATGATTTAGTTAAAGGGACTCCAAGGCTCAGGAATTGCTAACAAATGTTAAAAGGTTGATTTCTAAGACAAGAAAGGCAGAAAGCCAAGAATCACCCACATTTCTAATGTTTCCAAATTCCTGATGTTTCCAACTTTCTAATGTAATGCCTACAAAAAATAAATTTTTAATAACATAACATTCCTCCTGAATTGGTGCCAAGGTGGGGTTGAAGAAGACCTTCTATTCCTACTACCCCACTATCTGTCCCTCACACAAGTCCAATATTCATGTTTCTAATCATTGCCTTGTGACTTATTATGGTTTCTAGATGTCTCTCTAATTTGGTGCTCTAGTTTTGGAATTTTTTATTTGAATTGCCTTCTCAATACAATAATTAAGACATGGGTATCCTGTACCATGGCTTATTCGGATTTATCTATTTAAGAATGAATGTACTTTGTTAATATATTGAATGCAACACTGCATGCATAAATTCAGCAGATTTATATATAATTATTATGTGATAATCAAAAATTCATCATGTAGTAAAACTAACAGTCAGACCCAACAACACACAACATCTGCTGGACCTTTATATTCACATTTTAGAATATAATGAACACTTCTATAACATTTTTCCCAGGGCTCCCATCACATCTTTATTTCGAAGACTATAGATCATGGGGTTGAGCATAGGGGTCAGAATAGTGTAGAAGACAGATACTACTTTATCTTGGTCTGGAGTGTGGGACGAGATTGGCCTCATATACATGAAAATGATGGCACCATAATACATACTGACCACTGTCAAATGGGATGAGCAGGTGGAGAAAGCTTTCTTCCGGCCCTCAGCAGAAGCCATTTGGATGATGGTGACTAGGATGAGTGTGTAGGAGGCAAGGATGACTGAGAATGGAATAAGAAGCAGTATGGTGGTACTGATCAACACCACCATCTCATAGGTCAAAGTGTTCTCACAAGAGAGATGCAAGACAGTGGGAAGTTCACAGTAGAAATGATGGATTTCTCTGGGTCCACAGAAGGAGAATCTCATGGTATAGACAGTGTGTATCAAGGCATTGAAAGTACCACTCACCCATGAGCCAATAGCCATCTGCCTGCAGAGGGGCAAGTTCATGAGCAGTGGGTAGTGCAGAGGCTTGCAGATGGCAACATACCGGTCATAGGACATGAGGCCCAAGAGGATACACTCAGTTCCACCTAGAGCCAATCCCAGGAAGATTTGGGCCCCACAGCCAAAAACAGAGATGACTGTTTTATGCAGAAGGTAGTCAGACATCATCTTGGGGACAATGACTAGTGTGAACAGGTTGTCAATGAGAGAGAGCTGCCAGAGGAAAAAATACATAGGGGTATGAAGACAGGGGTCCACCAGGATCAGCAGAATCAGGAGGCTATTTCCAGTCAGTGTAACAAGGAACATCATAATAATAAGTGCAAAGAGACAGAAGTGAGTTGGAGTGTATCTCAGCAGACCCAGAAGAAGGAATCCAGTGATGGTGTGGTTCTGTGCAATGGTCATCCTCAGGGACCTCATAAACATAAAAGGAAAGGAAATATATATATGTCAAAACTATTTTACAATTTACATTAGACACTTACACACTCAACAACAAAAAAAAAATGTATATTTTTTTTTTTTTTAGACAGAGCCTCAAGCTGTCACGCTGGATAGAGCTTTGGTTGCAGCCGTCATTGTTGTTTGGAGTGCCAGGCTGGATTCAAACCTGCCAGCTCAGGTGTACGTGTCTGGTGCCTTAGCCTGTTGAGCCACAGGAGCCAAGCCAAAAAAAAAATGTATTATGTCAAAATTTCTGGAAAAAAAAGATGACTCCAAAAGATCTAAACTGATCAAGTGATATTTCTTTTATTTGAGTTAGTGCTAGATGATATAAAATAGTCAAACTTATTTTTCCACTTTTAAATATTTTTCAGATACAGGCTCTTTTTTTGCAAAATAGCTTAACTAGAAAGAGTCACTTTATTAATAGTTTACAAGCAGTTTTAGTCACAGCTCTGCAGTGAAATACAACCAATTAGATTCAGTTCCTTTGCTTCATCTTTGCAAGTTCCTCCTGGCTTCAGAACTTTGATCTCCAGAGAAAAGTAATGCTCTGTAAGCAAGTCTGTTAAAAATGGTAAGAAGAGGGCATGCGGGTGTCACTATAGACACAAGTACATATGGATTCTGTGTTGGTTTGTGGAATCTAATTCACCTAAATTATTTTAATTACTTCACATACATACAGTTTTAGAATATATAAGGAACACTTCTTACACGGTTTTCTCACAAATAATACTGACCACCATTTATGCTTTGGGCCTTCACCCACCTTTCAAGAACAAAAGGGAATATAGGTAATATCCTTATTATTTATCCCAGTGATAGAGAAATGACACTCTGGGTCCCAGTGGTAAATGAGGAGACTTTAGAAATCTTTCAGTTGGTAATGTCTCACATAGTGATGTGCACCTTCATCTGAGAACAGGAACAGCTTTGTCCAAATATGAAATAATTCTTTATTCTCTACCAAGTTCTAAATATTTCAACATGACAAGAACATTCCTTTAATAAATAGTCTCACTTGTTCTCTTGAAAATATTGTAAAGCAAAAAGTCTTATAAAAGTGTTAAAGAGGTACAGTGTGGTGACTCATGCCTATAAACCTAGCACTTTGGGAGGCCAAAGCAGTTGGGCTGTTTGAGCTCAAGTGTTTGAGACCAGCCTGAGCAAGAGCAAGACCCTTTCTCCACCATAAATAGAAAAACTAGTCTGGTGTAGTGGCAGGCACCTGTAGTCTCAGCTACTCAGGAGGCTGAGGCAAGATGTTCCCTTGAGCCCAGCAGTTTGAGGTTGCTGTGAGCTATGATGACAGGACAGTCTACCCAAGTGACTCTACTCAAAAAAAGAAGGGTTAAAGGTTTTGGGTTTTTTTTAATTAGTCTTACCTACCATTCAGTAAAATTAGTCAAATTGCTATTTGCTACATAAATTTTTACATTTATTATGATTTAATGCCATAATCTCTTTTCTGATAAGTGTACATCATAAATGTTACATTATAAAATGATGTTCTATTATGTTAAATAAAATAAGCCAAACACAGAAAGACAAATCTCATATATTCTTATTCATATGTGTGAGCTAAATGTTAAAAATAATTGATCTAATAGAGACAGAGTAGAATCATGGTTGCCAGAGGCTAGAAGGGTTAGTGGAAAGGGTAAAATAAGTTGGGTACGGTAAATAGGTGCAAAATTACAGAGGTTTCCAAAAAGTGTATACACATTTTAAGAAAGTAAAGAATTAAAATTGTAATACTTCAATCATGTTTGAATCCTGCAATTATAAGTGGTGCTCAAATGTGACTTGTATCATCTTTCATTATCAGTATATGTATTGAATATTATAAGTTTAATACATTTTTTTCCTTTCTTAAAATGTGTATACATTTTTGGGCACCTTCTGTGTAGTTACATAGAATGAACAATGTTTGAGGGAACAAGACAGTGACTATAACCAACAATAAGTTAGAGTATACCAAAAGAGTATAACCAAAAGAGTGAAATTATAATGTTCCTAACACAAAGAAATGGTAAATATCTAAGGTGATGGATACCCCAATTATCTTGAGTTAATTAATTCACAGATATGCCCATATTACAACATCACATGTAGCCCGTAAAGACATACAACTATTATGTACCTATAATAATTAATAATAAAAATAAATATAAAATAAGATGATATTCTGATGAGTCATAAAATAAGGAAGATGGTAGTTCCTAGTGAATGCTGATTTACAAATATAGTTTCATGTAAAAGTTTCAAAAATGGTTATTTTTCACAACCTAAGTATACTCACATTTAAGCATTTAACATGATACTTTTGACAACCAAAACAGATAAAAACAAACACACACACCATTACTAAATCAATAGATATGTATCATCATGATAAATATCAAAAATAGAGAAGGGTTTCTGATAACATAACAGCAGCAGGGGTTTACCAACATTATGGTAAACAGCTGAGCATGTTCCTTAGTTCACATCCACCAGCTTTTCCATAGCATATATTGCAATTTCTGATTAATTAGAATTAAAGTGAACAACAATTCATGTCATCCAAATACTATTTTTATGTGAATATTTTATGTTACAAATCTCAGGCTGTAGGATAAGTGCATGAATCTTCACATAAATATGCCTTTTCTCACCATGTCTTCCCATCTAGAGTCCTAATTTTTTCACACTTTGTTATTGCCCCAAATAATCTGTAAAAATCCTCCCAACACTTTAAACACATATTCAAATTCAACCACTATCTTATGCCTTGCCAACCACTCCAGTCCCAATAATGTCATCCTTTGCATTTTCTATCTTTTAACAACATGATCTCTTTTATTATGATTCTTAACATGTTTGCTGCCTTATTTCACTTTATACCTGTGGGTAATGCCTTATTTATCATTGAATGCCTGTCTTATTTCTATAACTATAGTATTATATACTCCTTAAAATAATAGTTTTTAAATCATATTTCTATTTATTCACTCATAAAGATGAGACATTATTAAATATACTGTACTTGCAATTTTATGAAGGAAAGATGGGACTTGAAGTCAAGATTTAATACCGAGGTTTGGTTTCCTGCATTTACTGGCTGCATTAAATACACACTCTAAACCTGAGTTTTATCACTCAAAAATTGAGATTATAATCCCTCTATCTCAAATAGTTTCCACACATAAAGTACATTAAAAGGCAATATATAAGCTCTGACAATTAAGTCCATGACCCCTTCCTAGAGGAAGTGCAACATACCTCATTGCTGAATATCACTATGGTCATCTTCAAAGTACTCCCCTTGGGAAGCTGTGCACCCATGACATCACCTAGTCCACTCTTCAAAGCAATTTTGGAACTGTTTATCTTGAATGGCCATAAAAGCTGTCATCATATTACTACTAAAGACCTGAATGTTATTAAAATGTCTTCCTTTTAATATGAAAAATGTCACTGGGGGCCAGATCAGGTCAGTAGGGAGGGTGTTTCAATATAGTTATTTTTTTACTCACTAAAAACTCTCTCATAGTGCCATGTGAACTGGTGCATTGTTGTGATGCAAGCTCAAGCCTTTCTGATGCCAAGATTTTCAGTTAAGAATTTTCTTAAGCAGTGAAATTGCTAGTTTCTCTAGCAGTGCTTACTTTATCTGCTATGCTTCTCCCACTCAGTTGTCAATTTTGACACATAATTTGATATACCTTTATGATGTTTTTGTCAGTTCTGCTTGTGATTGGCCACCCTAAACTCTTGTCATCAGTGATACTTTTCCTTCCCTTAGAAAAATGTTCAATCCATTTGAATATCGTTATTTTCTTCATGGGATTATCCCTGTAAACTTAGACAAACATTTCCCTGATTTGACTTCCACCCTTGCCAAGTTTAACAAGAAATTAAATTTTATTCATTGCTCTAATTCAAGCTCTGATATTCACGTGAGAGTACACAAAAATATGCAACAACAATAATGAACACCACTTACCAAGACACCATCACCCATTTACACAAACACAACTGTGAGACACTACTATGCAAAGGTTACAAAACTTACTGAGTTGCTTGTACAGTACTGCCAGTGTAAGTGCATGGCAGAAAGTTTGCAAACTTAATTGTCAGGCCCCTTACACTTGTTGAATTATAAATTGACCAGTAATTTTATTAACTTACAGATGTTCTGAGATAAGTCAGACAACTTGAATAGTACTAGACCTAACTAGAGAAACCAAATGGCTTTCAAAGCAATTGGGCCTCATCTGCCCATCCATTCCACCTTTGCTGTAGGCTGAATATCTGCCTCAGAGGAGACATTCTCATTACAACCCAGCAGATTATCAACAAGGGATGATTATTCTATGTAAATGAGTGGCCAAGTAATGAACTTAAATTCTTTTTAATTCCTAACATGTTCTACTTCCTGAGACCAAAAACTATTCATTTCATATGACTTGTTACAATTACCATAGCTGCTGTAGAATTTGCCAATATTTTAAATTTTCCACAATTTCTCTTCTTTGCATGCCATTAGGAAATTGCAAGAATCAACTAATTATCCTGCACTGTCCAGGAATGCTTTCGTTATAACTTTAAAGTGGTTGTATATAACCAGAGTAAATATAATGGAGACATCATTATCAGAAAAATGGATTTTATTTTAGACAAATCCGTACTTGTAATCACACTCTGCTGGTTAGGGGTACATAATTTTAGGCAAGTTCATGTTTCAGAATCTTGATTTAGTCACACACAAAATAAGATTATGATCCCAACCTTGAAAAGTGAAATCGATGTATTCATAATCAGGAGCAGCAGCCACAGGATCATTTTAACTCATTATAATCTAATTAGTTAAAATGTCTTGTGTTGCAAATAACTGAAAGCTCAGTTCAACCTTGTGCAAGGATGACAGATTAATGTTTGGTTTCCACATATAGTACATTGCTTTATTAAATGGATTAATAATACAATTAATTAATTTTACATATTTTGTATCTGTTTCATACGGTTCAGTTTCATTCCAAGCATGGGTGCTTTAGCTGTAAAAATATGAAAGAAACCCTGAAAGGATGACACTTCTTTAGTACAATGGATGAAACAAAACATATACTACTAAACATTTATATTCTTTCTGCCTTCATTATCCATTCCAAATTTCTAGGCAGTTTGCTCATTTGTATTTCCTTTCTTCTTGTTTTTTCTACCTTCCTCCTTCCCTTCCTTTCTCTTTCCTGATTTCTTTGATGGTGACCTAATTTATCTTAAGGTGATAAGCTTCCTTACACTATCATAATTTGAAGAAAATTGTTCATCTTAATAAAAACGTAAAAGATAATAACTTAAGTAAAAGACCAGAAATGGGTTTGAATTTTTTCTTTCACTGATATTGTGGTAATAGCTCTTTACAGATAAGCCAAATTAGAAAGATTCTTTGTCCACATCACAAAATCATCATGATCTCTAAGATCTTACAAACAGCAGAAGGTTCTCTGATGCTTTGACCAGTGATAAAGTATCTGAAATGTAAGTACAGAGGTGTTCCATAGTCATGCATTTAAAATTTGTTTAGAGGCTGGGTTCAGTAACTCATGCTTGTAATTCTAGGACTCTGGGAGGCTGAAGCAGGTGGATTGCCTGAGCTCAGAAGTTCAAGACCAGCCTGAGCCAGAGCAAGACCTCCTCTCTAAAAAAAAAAAAAAAAAAAGCTGGGCATTGTGGCAGGTGCCTGTAGTCCCAGTTACTTGGGAGGCTGAGACAAGAGAATCACTTGAGCCCAAGAGTTTGACCTGTGACACCATGGCACTCTACTGGGGGCAACAAAGAGAGACTTTGTCTCGATAATAAATAAAATAAAATATGTTTAGTGTCAGCACCATTTTCAAACCACTCTGCCTCCCGAACTGGTGGCCAGGGAGAAAGAACCAGCGAGGAAGGTGCCTCCTGAGGGCGATGCAGCTGCAGAAGGAGGGAGTGGTGGCCAGGGCTGCCAGACTTTAATTTGCAGAAGTGAATAAAACTGATTTTGGAAGATAGGATAACTACAGCTGTGAAAAGAAAGTATGCTCATATTATAAAAAGATTGGATCAGCTCCACTCTTTTTTTTTTTTTTTTTGAGACAGAGCCTCAAGCTGTCACCCTGGGTAGAGTGCTGTGTCATCACAGCTTACAGCAACCTCCAATTCCTGGGCTCAAGCGAGTCTCCTGCCTCTGCCTCCCAAGTAGCTGGGACTTCAGGCACCTACCACAATGCCTGGCCATTTTTTGGTTGCAGCCATCATTGTTGTTTGGCAGGACCGGACTGGATTCAAACCTACCAGCTCAGGTGTATGTGGCTGGTGCCTTAACCTTGAGCCACAGGCGCCAAGCCCAGCTCCATTCTTGATAGTGGAGAGTTTACCATTAGTAGAAGAACTTTTCGTGTGGCAAGAAAAGAAGCATTGCTTTGAGTCATCAGCATATGCAAATCCATGACCCAGTTTCTCTGAAGTCAGTTTGTATCCAGTTCCCCAGCCAGATGACCCTTATATTGCAGATCTACAACAGGCTGTTAACAGAGACAGAATTTCACCGTATTGCCCACGGTAGAGTGCCATGGCATCACAGAGCTCACAGCAACCTCCAAATCCTGCACTTAGGTAATTCCCTTGCCTCAGCCTCCCGAGTAGCTGGGACTATAGGCACCCACCACAACGCCCGGCTATTTATTTGTGGCAGTTTGGCTGGAGCCAGGTTTGGGCCCTCCACCCTCTGTATATGGGGCTGGCACCCTGCCCACTGAGCCACAGGTGCTGCCCATTAAGAGTTTTTTTTAATTGTAGTTACTGGGAAAATTAGAGCATTACTGTATATTTTCCTTCCCTTTAGAGTTGCAGACCAGTCAGTTAGATAATACAAGGTTGGTTAGTGTACCAAAGGTTGGTTAGTTTCTTATTTCACTTAATGTGGTGAATTTGGGGCTAGACCTTCAGTTTTCTGAACTTAAGAACAAAAGAAAGATAAGGGTAAAGAGAGAGAAGAGAGAAAGAAAATAAAAAGATGAAGAGAGAGAAAAAGGAAGGGGTAAAAGGAAAGAATTGATGACAATAAGAGAAGAAGGACAGTAAGAGACAAAGAGAGCAATGAGAAATGCTCAAAAAGGCAAAGAGAAATGATGGCGTTTGGCAGAGTGCTTTTTTTTTTTTTTTGTAGAGACAGTGTCTCACTTTATTGCCCTCAGTAGAGTGCCATGGTGTCACACTGCTCACAGCAACCCAACTCCTGGGCTTAGGTGATTCTTTTGCCTCAGCCTCCCGGTGTCTGGGACCACAGGCAGCTGTCACAACACCTGGCTATTTTTTGCTGCAGTTAGGCAGGGGCCAGGTTTGAACCCGCCACCCTCAGCATATGGGCCCGGTGTCCTACCCACTGAGCCACAGGCACCGCCCTTGGCAGAGTGTTTTAACCACATCTGCATTATGTGAGTCATGAGGTGAAGCAAAGCAGCCTTAAATAGAGTTTGTCTAACACACCTTCCTTATTCAATTAGGTAGGTTGAAACTGAAAATAAAACTTATTAAAAATCACTTAGTTCAATCATTCCATAGGTAAAGATAAAAGCATGTAAAAGTATTTTGAAATATTGTGTCAACTATGATTTACTCAAAATAATAGGGACGTTAATTAAAATGGAATTAAAAAAGATTTAAGGAATGCTTTTTTAAAAAAGCAAAAACTCTATCTTTAAGAAAAAGGTACACTTTCTCATTTTCCATTATTAGCATAAATTTTAATTCTTTCCTGTGGAACCAAAATCTCCTGAACCCCTTTCAGGAAAACTTGAACTTTTGTTTCTGGATAAAAAATACACAATGGAGCTGTGCAATCTCATCACCTTTTATGTCTTTAAACTTTTCTTTGCTAAAATTAAATAGCACAACACCAACATTTCCTGTATAATCTTCATCTATGACACCAGCTCCTACATCTATAAAGTATTTCACAACCATGCCAGAACATGGAGCCACTCTTCCCTATCACCCAGAAGGACAGCTATCTGAACGTCTATCTTCACAAAAGCTTTCTCCATAGGTGGCATTCTGCAATCACAGGCCCTGTACAGATCATAGCTTGCAGCCAGTGCAGAACCCCAGTTGAGTCCTGCTGTGTTCTGAGAGCCAAGAGCCAGGCAAAGTGGAGCTGCACTCTATCCTTCTCAGGCCAGGCTCACTTGCTGGGTGAAACCACAGTGCCTCTTCTAAGCAGGCATGGCAGAGTGAGGTGAGCCAATGGAAAGGAGAAAGAGAGAAGGCAAGATGAGGGCCAAAGCAGGGACCACAGAAGGAATACTTTTAAAATATAATCTCATTCCTTAATATTACTGATAAGATCTAGTTTTAAAAAATATGTCTCCTAAATATTCCCCTAGATCTGTTCACTTTAACGGAGTAAATGTTTTATACCAGTAATTACAGAAGTATATTTGAATTTGAGTAGAATATAAACAGGTAGTACATGTTTGAGGAGTGTGTGAAAAGGAATATGCCATTGTTCGGAAAAAAAGTCTGTAACATCTTTTTGCTCTAGGGCCAAGCCTGGAAAATTAAATCAATATTTTATCCCTGTGCCAATATCTGTTAATATATTTACTATTCATTAAGTGCAAGTGGATTATCATAAAGTTGTTCATCCTGTCTTCATGTCAAGTTAGCTGAGGTAGAGAAGGAAGAGGGTTTGTCTTCTTATCTCAGGTGTGACCAAGGCATACGAAAATCTAGATGTAAGTGGGAGAATGCATTTTGAACCTTTGCTCCTCAAGGATCAATTGCATATTCATTCTAGTATAAAGAGATAGAAACATGCATATATATATACATACATATATACATATATACACATATTACATGCTGCCATGCTGAGGAAAAAGTAAAATGGTAGCATAAGGCACCTAGGTAGTAACTGCTTTTATATTGGAGGAATAAGGGCAAATTCTCCATTAAATTAACATTTCAAGAGAGATTAAAGAAATTGATGGAAATACTATTCATATTTCTTGTGGTAAAGTGTTTGAACCAATTGATCTGGATTAACATACTGAAGTAGGAACTTTGCTAGAGTCTAAAGAAATTTTAGTTGAATGAGAAGCCTGTTTTTCTTAATTATTATTGGTACTTTCTTAATTATTACAAATTTTAGATATCTGTATGTCATGTCTCCTACCTCTTTTTTAGTATCACTTAGTTATTACTGGGCCTTTACAGTTTTAGGTAAATATCAAAATCATGTTGTCATTTTCTTTGGAATGTTTTATAATTTTAATTAGAACTGCAAAGAATATATAAATTATATTGAGTAGATTTTATTCTTTCCAGTCATTAACCTTACATATCATAGAAATTGTTCACATCTATCTTCATGCCCTTCAATATTATTATTTTCTTTCTGAAATTATTTACTGGATCTGTGTGTATAAATTTAGGTGTATGTGTATAAACTTCCATTTGCTTTTATGAATATAAACATATTGATAGATAGTCACTTTCAAATTTAATTAGTTAAATGTAAAAAACCTAGGGTCCCCTCATTCACATGGCCAGCAGAGGCTTGGTCTCACTATGTCAATGATCCTTCTTATTAGCTTAACTCTGCTCAAGCAGATTGAAATTATGGCTTTAGGTGGTGCCTGTGGCTCAATGAGCAGGGCACCAGCCCCATATGCTGGAGGTGGAGGGTTCAAACCTGGCCCCGGGCAAAAAAAAAAAAAGAAATTATGCCTTTAATTGCTCCTGAAACACTTGGGATCGCCTGTGCTTGATGTGGGTGATCATGAGTAGGTGTCAAATATATTCTTATTTAATTTAAATCTAAATCTGTGTTATCTCAAGCAAGTTGGGAACATGTCATAAGAAATGTCCTTGTCAGAGCATTTTCTAATTGGCACTTATGAAGGCATCTTGCCCTCCAGTTCTCTGTCTTGCCAATAAATGGGTTCCAGTGTTTAAAAAAAAAACTTTGAATAGAAAATAAGCAAACTAAAAGGCTATTAATATCCCAAGCAGAAACAGTACAGGAAATTCTTATGTTACTTTTGTCAAAACCTTGAAGAACTCACAATTCATACCTGTGTATTACATTTTTATTTATTTATTTATTTATTTTATTGAATCATAGCTGTGTACACTAATTCAATCATGGGGTACAGTGTGCAGGCTTCACATACAATCTGAGATATTTTTATCAACCTGATTGACATAACATTCATGAAATTTTCTCATTTACTATGTGAAAACATTTTTGATCCATATTTAGAAGTTTTCTCCGGACC
>CAUYON010023057.1:0-32019 GCA_963573935.1 Arctocebus calabarensis | reverse complement strand
TATTTATCTTTGTTCATTCTTTATGAGGTTTTTGTTTCTACTCCTTATCTTAAACATTGTTATTATTATTAAATTTTAAGCCTTTTTAATTCTGTGAAGGCAAAAAGTGGAAACTTAAACACATGTATATGTACAAAAATTTTTAATTGTGGTAAAATATACAGCAGAAACTTTACTGTTAACCATTTTTAAGTGTACAGTTCACTAATGTTAAATTCATTCACTTTGTTATGCAATGAATCTCCAAACTCATTTCCTTATAAAAGTGAACTTTTATATCCATGAAACAATAGTGTCCCATTCCCTCTTCCCATAGTCCTGGAAACTAGGATTCTACTTTTTCTCTCTCTGAGTTTGGCCTAGAGTAGTACCTAGAATAGTACCTCATATCAGTGGAATCATACAGTATTTATATTTTGTCTGGCTTATTTCACATGGAATAATAGCTTTAAGATTCATCCATGCTGCAGCATGTGTGAGAATTTCCCTTTTATTTTTTTGAAGACTGAATAATATTTCATTTTATATATACACCACATTTTTTTTATTGTTGGGGATTCATTGAGGGTACAAGAAACCAGGTTACATTGATCGCATTTGTCAGGTGAAGTCCCCCTCTTAACAATCGTGTATTGCCCCCAAAAGGTGTGGCACACACCAAGACCCCACCCCCCTCACTTCTTCCCTCTCTCTGCTCTTCCTTTCCCCACCCCTCCCTCCTTCTTTCTTTCTCTGCTCTCCCATTTCCCCACTCCCACCATGTTATTAATTGTCAATAATTGTCCTCATATCAAAATTGAGTACATGGGATTCATGCTTCTCCATTCTTGAGATGCTTTACTAAGAATAATGTGTTCCACTTCCATCCAGGTTAATAGAAAGGCTGTAAAGTCTCCATATTTTTAATGGTTGAATAGTATTCCATAGTGTACATATACCATAGTTTGTTAATCCATTCCTGGATTGGTGGGCATTTAGGTAGTTTCCACATTTTGGTGATGGTAAATTTTGCTCTTTTTTAAGGCTCCTGGAAAGGTATCTTCTGATTGGCTTAGTGTGGCTCAGATGCCAGCCCTTGGGCCAGTCACCTGTGGTCAGGAGTCACATTGGGCTTACAGAGTGACTCCCTCAGTGACCATGTAGAAGGCAGAAGGTGGTGAGCCATGGGGCAATTCTAAAAGAAGAGTTCTGGGAAGGCAGTCCCAGAGTGCATCACAGTTACCTCGTGCCACTGAAGGTGAGGGTGGCAGGAGAGAGGGAAGGGAATTTTCTTTGTGATTCTGTGGACTTGGGTCTACCTAGAGTTTTGCAAAGAGACTAGAGATCTCTATGGTATCACCACTTCCTAGTCTAGAGGATTCTCTGCAGAAGCTGCTGGATCTTTATGGAGATGGTGGTTAGCCGAGCCAGGACAATGGGTACGCCCCACTCGCGGTCCTCACACTGCCTGGGGAGACAAGTGTGCATCCAGCTCAGAGCCTTCACCAGGGCTCCCACGGCCCTCTGCTGTCACACTCACGGTGCACTGTGGCACTTGTCTGTGTGAACTCCTTGAGGGCAGAGGCTACGTCTGATGTCCTTCATGCCCCAGACCCTCCTTCTTCTCTGTGCACCGCGTGGGTAAGTCAGGTGACTGATGGAATGAGCAGACTCTGTCCCATTCAAGGCAGAAAGACAGAAGTGCTAAATAGAGACAAAATGGTTGCTTTGAGGGGGATAGGATGGCTTTGTCAAACTGGTGAACTGGGGTAGGCATCACAGATGTGGCACCCCCTGACCTGTGCCATGTGTGGTCAGCAGGTGTACAGCAGATGGGAAGGGGTAGGCTGCAGACCCGGTCTGCCTGGAGGGGTTTGGAGGCTCCTTGATGCTTCGGTCCCTGACTGGAGTCTGAGAACCCGAAATCCCCTCTGGACCACCATCTAAGTCATAGTAATTGAACCTCAGTGGTCCTGAGAAATCAGCATCTGCCTGGTGTCCACCATGCCCTCTGGAGACCCACGTGTGTTCAGCTAGACAGTCTTACCCATCTTCACGACAGTCCCAGGAGGTCCGGAGGGAAGGATGGGATTGGAAGAGGCCGTGGGGAGGAGTTTAAGGAAACCAAGGAGGGGGCAGGTCTATGAAGGCCCAGGTAACCTCCCACACTGTGTGACCCTTGGCAAGTCCCTTTCCTTTGCTGTGGCCCAAGTTCCCATTTATAAAACAAGTAGCTGGGATTCAGTTACCCTTGTGGGGCTTCCAGCTGTATCAATCATGCTCCCTACGGTGCCCTACTGGTCGGGCCAAGTTTCTAAAGAGGGCAGTGGTTGGCCTGAGTCCCTTAGCACGTTGGAGAAGGAGGTAGAAAGTGAACCCATCCTGAACCCCCCTAGAGGTGAGCTCTCCTGTTCACCTCTGGGGTAGTGATAGACCCTCGCTGGTGCCGTGCACATAGTAGGTGCTTGAGAAAGCCTTGTCACATAAATGCACGTGAGTTTCCTCATTCTTGAGTAGATTCCAGAGCAGTGTTTTTTAACCTTTGTTATCTCATGGCACACTTGAACCTGTAAAACTTCCACAGCACACTTTAATTACATCGGTCAAATAAACAAAAAAAAAAGAGAGTACAAAAAGAATATATTGACTGCTTGGAACTTCTTTAAAAAATAATTGAATTAATACTATTTAAAATTTCTTGCAGCAAACCTCATTTTCTCTCACAGTACACTAGCGTAGTTAGTGGTTGAAACTAACCTACACTGGTTGAAAATCACTGTGCTGGGGCTGCTGCCTTTCTTTTAGGGTTTCAGAAAGAAGCCCTCGACTCCCCCACCACCTTGGATAGTTCCTGAATGAGGATTAGATTTTTTTTTTTTTTACAATTCATGTCAGAACTGGCCAGAGAGAGAGAGAAGTTGGAACATATCCTTACGCATCCCAAGGGGATGTGTGACCAGGGCAGCTCACAGGGGAAGCCCTCAGAGAAAACCATCAACAGGTGTGTGGGCTGGACATCTTCACCCTGAGGCACCTCAGGGAAGTGGGCTCACCAGGTGCATTATAAGGCTGGCTGCTGCTGGAGCTTTGGGAGCTTGGCAGCCCCGTGGAGATGGAGCCAGCGCCTGGAAGCATTGCCACAGCAGCCAGAGAGCTTCTGGCTTCTCACTCTGAATCAGGAGGAGGCAGCTGGAGGGCGATCCTGGGCTCTGTGCCAAAGAACAACACAATATTTTTGAAGGTTCAGTAGGATGATCAATTAAGGCAAAGGTGAGGCCCTCAATAGGAGAATCTTATTTCCTGTTCCAGCTAGAGTTTTAAAAATCTATTGTTGTTTTTCATTCCGAAGTTTACTGGTTTATTTATGTTTAGGGAAGTCACAAGATTTCCCACAGTCCAATAGAGCATGAGAGGTTGACTGTCTTTAAATCAAGGGCTTTCAAACTTTTTGGGACCCTCTCCCACTTAGGAAATATATTTTCTATCAGGATCCAGTGCACATGAAGATATATATTATTTCAAAACAGAACTTGACTGTAATATATGTGCTGCCTGCTTAATACAGCAGTTCTCAAAATGGGGTCCAGGAGTGAGCATTGGCAGCCACTCCCTGGGAACTTGTCAGAGATGCAAATTCTCAGGCCCCATTCCAGATCTTCTGTATCAGAAGTTCTACAAGCTTTGCAGGCCTTCAGCGTGACTCCAATACCTGCTAAAGTTGGAGGAACACCACGTATTATAGTGTAGAAGATTATTCTAACCTATTGAATTAAAAAAAAAAAATGATGCTGTGAAGCCACTTAGTTTGGGATAGCTTAAAGGCTACCTAAACATCTCCCTGGTACTCTTTTCTGCTTCCATTTCCAAATTCATCTCAGACCATCTGCCCTTGGAAACCACGTTCTAGCCAGCTACAGCCAGGCCTGGCTCTTTTCTGTTTCTCCAACTCACAGTGCTTTTGACCCCTGAACCTCCGCCAACCCCCGCCTGGGAGCTGTTCCTCAGCTCCTGTCTGGCTGGTGTGTGCACAGTGAGGGGACTTGGTTCAGATGCCCTTCTTCTGTGTCCACCGGTGTATTTTAGTTTTGTCACAGGCCTTAACACTAGTGATAATTGTGTGTCACCTAGTCACCTGCATAGAACAAAGCCTGGCATGTAACAGGCCTTCCATAAATACAGTCACATACCATCTGACGATGAGCCACGTACGTGGTGGCTCCATACGGTCACGCTACTGTTTTTTCACTATCTTTCCTATATTTAGTATGTTGAGATATGCAAATACTTACCATTGTGTTTGTCTGCAGCATTCAGTGCTGAAATAGTGTGCAGGGAGCCTTGAGCAATGGGCTGTAAGGTACAGGTACAGGCCACACCACCCATGTGTCAGTTCACTATGGTGTTCACACACAAATGTATTTTTTCTCAGACCGTATCTCCATCATTAAGCAATACATGACTGTATTTGCTGAAGGAAAGAATCAATGAGCAATTCTCAACCTGAGCCACCTGGAAACACATCATAATCCCTTGAGTATTTTCAATCTCTAAATCCCTTGTGACCCCTCCGACATGGCCTTTCCTTTCCTCAGTGAGAAACCCTGTGATGATTACAGAAGTAGGGGTGAAGGACAAGATGGAGTGTCCCCTCTCCTGGATGTTCCACCCTCAAGTCTTAGGGTTCAAGGGTGAGTTAGCCTGCAGCCTGGCTGTCTGACCTCAGGTGAGTGACCCAGTGCTTCATGCCCCGTGTGGCAGGAGTCATAAACCTGCTCAGCATCCCTTCCAGGGACAAGGGTCAAATAGGGGTCTGTGAAATACCATGTGTTACAGTGTTCACCCACTTAGAGTCCCGAATTTGACTCATAAACATCTAAGGAATTGACCCATAAAACATATTTATTTATTCACTTACTTATTTAAACAGAGTCTCACTCTGTTGCCCTGACCCTGAGTACTATGGTGTCATAGCTCATAGCATCCTCAAAGTCTTTGGGATCAAGCGATCCTCATGCCTCAGCTTCCTAAGTAGCTGGTCCTACAGGCACCTGCCACAATGCCCGGCTAGTTTTTTCGTTTTTAGTAGAGACAGGGTCTTACTCTTGTTCAGGCTAGTCTTGACATCCTGAACTCAAGCAATCCACCCACCTTGGTCTCCCAGAGTGCTGGGATTACAGGCGTAAGCCACCTCACCTGGCCCATGGAGCACGTTTATAACATCAGGGTGCAACCCTCTCAAGGAAGTCAGGACAGCCTGGCCATGCAAGTTCATGTGGAATGTGCAAATGTGAAAATACCAACCTGTCTCCGGAAAGGAGCCTGAGCCACAGGGCATAACAGAGGGCTTGTAGTGATTTGCATAATGATTTGCATGTTGCCTGCAAGTGGCTGAGGCAGGTGGGACTGTCATCCCCTATGTCCCAGGTATCCCGGGTCCTTCACCTTCATAGGTTTCCCTGCTAGGGCCCAGACTGGGGAAACGGTGGCCTGGGCTCCCCAGGGGGCTCCCTCCCCTCCCATTACTATCCCCTCCTAGAAGCTTGGATGGAGACTGTCCTGGGCCTGAGGAGACGCCGGGACGCCGTGAGGTCTGATGGATAACAGCCTTCAGCGTGACTGTGCTTGCACAGTCGAAAGCATTAAAGGTTATTCTCCTTTAATTCTTTGTGGTCGCTCTCACTCCTTCCTTAGAGAAACCTCTGATTTTCACTTGTGAGATGCTCGGCTGCGCCTGTCATACCCTACAAGGTGATTTCAGTTCTCTGATGCCAAAGAACCTCTTCTGCTGATCAAAACACAGCTGCAGAGGCCCGTGTGATCTGCTAATGGGTGCCCCAACTCTGGGCTCTGTCTGTCTATACCTGGCAAAATAGATATAATTAGGATAACAGATATCATATGTATATGCAAATGCAGCAGGTAGAAATGATTAGACATGAGACAGGGCTTGAGTTTGCCAAAGCCCACCAGGCCAGCTGTGCAGCTCACACAGACACTAACACCGTCACCAGCACCATCCTTTCCTCAGTGCCAGCCCTGCTGCCCTCTCTCCGTCCCCTTTCCTTTCCCATGCTGGACCCCTCATGCAAATTATTTGTATTTTTTAATATAAAAATAGACCCCCATAATTTTCCAAGGGGGCTCTTTCCCTAGAGTGGCCAGTGAGGGAAAAAGAGACAGGAAGAGAGAGGCTTTTTAATTTTTTTTCCTTGAACAAGCATTTGGTCCCCAGAATGATGGCATCATAACCAAAGAGGACCTGGTATATTATTACTGAGATCAGGCAGGTTGCCTTTTTGAAGATAAACCATGACGAGGGCCAAAAGCTTGACAGGAGTCAGATGGCTCAAGTTTAAGTTTTGTTTCTGCCCTTCCCAGCTGTGTGCACTTGGCTGTGTGTTCCTTATGCTACAATGACCATAATAGCAGCACCTGACTTAAAGGGCCCAACGAGAAGTAGGCTCTTAGATGAAACCCTTTGCAATAGGAGCGGAGGAGGGTGGAGAGAGCCAGATACCTATCCCAGGGTTCTCAGTCTCTGAGCCTCAGTGTCCTCATCTGTGAAGTGGGCTAACAATGCAGCTAGCGGATGGATGCCATGGAGCCACATAACAGTAAACAACAGTGCATAATGAAATAGAAGCCAGCTACAGATGTGGAGTAATGGGGTCTGCATTTGGGAGAGTGCCATGGCTGGTAAGATTGGGGGAGAGTCTTGCATGTGTTGCTCTATGTGCAAAAGGGGTTGAAGAGGGCTTTACTCCCTTCCAGTCTATCAAAAGTGTTGCAGAACTGTGCAGAAATACACCGGGGGCACTGCCTCCCCCTTGCTGTGCAGGCATTCAGCAGGGCTAGCCAGGTCCTACCAGCTAGGAGGACCTGCCGGTGGACCCCCAGCTGTGTTGCTGGGGGTGGGGCTTATGCCTTTTTATCAATTCTGTGCCTAACACATGCCTAGCACATTGTAGGTGCTCAATAAATACTTATTTATTGATGGATAAATGAATCACCTGCATCAATAGATGAATAGATGGTAAATGACATTGCTGACTTCTGTAAGAAAGAAACCTCCGCCCTCTGGGCAAAGTGGAGAAAGCAGTCGGAGTCTTGGTGCCTCTACGAATGGCAGGAGAGGACAATATTTTCATAGTGTGTTTAGAACCAGGTTCATGTCTCCATTTTGCCCTATCTTAACATTGAACCTCTTTGAACTCCAGTTGGAAAAAACTTAATGAACTTTAGTTTCCCTATCTGTAAAATGGGAGTAAAAACATTCCCTCCTTTATAAGGTTACTGTGTAGATTCAAGTGAATCTACTTCTTCCTCCCCCTCCACTCCACACTCTGCAGATTCTGGGGGTGTCATTTTACATGCAGTCAAGTCCTAAGCCCCGGAAGTGAATGCGGTCCTTTATCTAACCACAGCATTGATGTTTTTATTCTGTAAAAGGCATCAATATTTGTTCAATAGCATAAGTCTTAAATAAGCAACTAAACGACATATTACGGATGATGAAAGTCATTTCCACGCAGAAGATTATCTCACATGATCGAGTTTCCGTCGTTATCTGGTGCTTCTGTAGTTGGCAAAATCTCTGCAGCTACTTAAATGATAACATTAGTCCTGATCCATGTAAAATGACTAGTTCCTCGGGGTAGGTTTATTTTTAATAGCGTATGTCAGCAGCAAATAGCTCAGAAGACCCCAGAGGAAAAAGCGCAGCCCATGCTTTTACTGAAGCGATGATATGGATATATTTAATATCTATATTAAAAACCTTTTAGGCACCATGGTAATATTGAACTGAGTGGCTAGATAGGGCAGGCAGAATCCTTGGCTGTTTAGAGAACATGATGCGGTGTGCATTATTGAAGCCTTTTCAAGATTTTTCAAAGTCAAATTTGGGTTTCAAAGGTCTTTTCAGACATTTGACCCTAGTAGTAAAATATTCCGAAACACAAGCTAGGATAATAAAATCCCCTCTCTTTTTTTGGTAAGTCTGTTCATAAGTTTTCTGCACTATTAAAATATTTAATCACGTGCCTCCAGCAAGTGCAACCTTCCATCTGAAGTTGCAATTTATTAGAGAGCCCAGAACATACACTATTTGCCCAAAAGATGGCCAGGGGATTCCCACAGAGGAAACAAAACAAAACAAAACAAAAACAACTTTAATTTGAAATCGAGCATAGGGAGGCAGAGGAATGGATTGAAGGCCCAAATTATAAAACTCACACGAATTTCCTATTAATACATAGAGTGGCCACAGGTCTGGTGTGTGCTCCCTGCCTGGGACAGTTGCTGAAGGCATTGACAGGCCTGCCCTGCTAAGAGGAAAAGGGGCAGCAGAGGACAGGGTACTAGCCAGGGCCACACCGTCCAAGACTAGGCATTTCCGTCAGACTCAGGGCTGGGTCAGAGAAGCTCAGCCCAGAGGGGCAATGAGCTGGTGCCTGCTTTCAGAGGACTGCTGGGCTTTCCTCTCTGCCCTTCCCCAGTGTGGACCTCACTCAGGCCTTTTAGACTTACCTCAAGGCAAACTGAGTCCCAGCAGGTGGGGCAATGCCTTCCAGACAATGAGCACCCTGGGCTGTGGAAACTGTTGTTAATGGTTCAATACCTTGGCCTCACCCTTGGTGGAAGTGGGGTGGAGGACTGCTTGCCTTGCTGAAGATAACTAACTCCTAGTAGCTAGTCATCCAGGACTGGGTCTTAGAGGGCCCAGAGAGATAGTGGCTTTCAATGCAATTCTCTAAAAGTCTAATGTGTACTTCCTTTTGTACGGAACCAGAAAAAAACCCATACAGCCAAGGCAATTCTTAGTGATAAAAACAAAAGCTGGGGGCATCACCCTACCAGACGATAGGCTATATTACAAGTCCACAGTGATTAAAACAGCATAGTGTTGGCACAGAAATAGAGACACAGACATTTGGAACTGAACAGAAAGCAAGATATGAAACTAGTTTCTTACAGCCATGTGATGTTTGATAACCACCCAAAAAGCATACAGTGGGAGAAAGAAACCCAATCCAATAAGTGGTGCTGGGAGAACTGGATAACCACATGTACAAGACTGAAACTGGACCAGCACCTTTCACCATTTACAAAAATTGATTCAAAATGGATAAAAGATTTAAATCTAAGGCATGGAATGTTAAAAATCTTAGAAGAAAGTGTGGGAAAAATGCTTGAGGATATTGGCCTGGGGAAAGATTTTGTGAAGGCTTCTTCTGTGCAATAACAACAAAAATAAACAAGTGGGACTTAATGAAATTGACAAGTTTCTGTATAGCTAAGGACACAACAATCAAAGCAAATAGGCAACCTTCTGAATGGGAAAATATATTTGCATGTTGCAAATCTTAAAAAGATTTGATAACTAGGATCCCTGACCAGAGAACTCACATTGATCAACAACAACAACAACAACAAAGCAAGCAATTCCATCTATCACAGGACAAGAGACATGAATAGAACATTCTCTGAGGAAAACAAACAAATGGCTAACAAACATGAAAAAAATGTTCCTCATCTGGGTGGCACCTGTGGCTTAGTTGGTAGGGCGTTGGCCACATACGAGGGTGGTGAGTTCAAGCCCAGCCCTGGCCAAACTGCAACAAAAAAATAGCCGGGCATTGTGGCGGGCGACTGTAATCCCAGCTACTTGGGAGGCTGAGGCAAGAGAATCACCTGAGCCCAAGGAGTTGGCGGTTGTTGTGAGCTATAACACTACAACACTCTACCGAGAGTTAATAAATGGAACTCTGTCTCAGTCTTAAAAAAAAAAAAGTTCCTCATCCTTAGTCATCAGAGAAATGCAAATCTAAATCACCCTGAAGCATCACCAAAACCCAGTAAGATCAGCCCACATCTCACAGTCCCAAAGTGGCAGATGCTGCCACGAATGTGAGGTGGGGGAGACTTTTACACTTTTGGTGGGTCTGCAAACTAATACAACCTCTTTGGAAAGAGAATGGAGAACCCTCAAAGAACTAAAATTAGATCTTCCATTTGACCCCGCAATCCCACTACGAGGCATCTACCAGGAAGAAAAAAAAATTCTTTTATCATAAAGACATTTTCACTAGATTGTTTATCATAGCTCAAGTTACAATCATCAAGATGTTGAAACAACCTAAATGCCCATGAACTTGGGAATGGGTTAACAAACTGTGGTATCTGTATATATATGAACTATTGGTCAGCCATAAAAAAGATGGTGACTTTACATCTTTTGTATTAACCTGGATGCAGCTGAAACACATTCTTCTCAGTAAAGTATCCCAAAACTGGAAAAACAAATATATAATGTACTCAATACTGATATGAAGCTGGTAGATGATCTAATTCATGGCCACATAGGAGAAATACTCATTTCAATTCAAGTTGGGGGGAGGGGGACCTACAGGGGTGTTTAGGGTGCTTAATGGGCACAATATAGGGGGTGTGTGATACATCTGTTGGATGTGGGACACACTACAAGAGGGACTCTATCTAACAAATTCAAATATTGGGATCAGGTTGTTTATGACCTCACATTAACCTGAAATAAACAAACCCAAATGTATAATGTTATAGGGAATTTCCTACATATCATGCTGGGTCTTTGCCTATACAAATGCTAAAATTCCCTTTAAAAGTTTGATATTTGTATCTCAAACTGGGTTACAGAGAATAACAGGCATTCTGGCAGAAAAGAATATTATAGTTTCATACATTTGGGAAATGCTATGTGTCTTGAAGAGACTCCAGATACCATGACATGTTTATGACCCTTCTATGTCCTGATCTGGAAAACTAGCAAAAAAAAAAAAAACAAACAACTGGTTTTATTCTATTTAACCCAGAATTTCTCTAAATTATTTGGCCTTAAACCAAATAAGGCCAATAATTTGGCCTAATTATTTGGTCCCTTCTTCATAGAATGTCTATGGTCGTCTTACTTCCGTGGTATACAGTTTAAGATTGGCGTGTGCTAAGCAGAATTCTAAAAATGCACCACCCTCCCCCAATAAGATTCTCCTCTTCTGATTATTCAGTCAAACACTAACACAAGTACGGCTGAGAAGGGATTTTGCAGATGTAATTGAAGCCCGAGTAAATTGACTTTAACATATAGAGATTATCTGAGTGGGCCTGACCCAAACAGGTGAGCTTTTGATTGAAAGACATTTGATGTTCCTTCTGTGGCTTTGAAGGTGGAGGGGACCCATGAGAAGGAAGATGGGCAGCCTGGAGGAGGAGAGAGCAACTTCAAACCCCAGCCAACAGCCAGCAAAGAAATAGCAATGTCAGACTGGCAACCCCGGGAACTGGGTTCTGTCAATGACCGTCATGAACTTGGAAGCAGATTCCTTCCCAAAGCCCCCAGAGGGGAGCCCAGCTGGATGATAGCTGGATTTTGCTCTTGTGAAACTCCGCCCCGAGAACCCAGGTGATCTCACCTAGCCCTCTGACCTACAGAATTGTGAGATATTAAATGGGAGTTGTTTTAAGCTGTTCAATTTGTGGTAGTTTGTTTAACAGCAAGAGAGAACTACTGCATGCTGATTCAGAGGAATCAAAACGGAATCATTTGTGTCTTCCCTACATTTTTACATTCACAGTGTTTTCAGTGTGACAAAGACACTTCCAACGATAGGATCCCACCAGCAACGCTCAGATATGGACAGGGCAGGGTCTTCATTTTTATAGGTGAGGATACAGACTCAGAGAAATTAAGGGATGCCAAGGGGACTTAAATTTTTTTCTTTCTTTTTTTTGTGATTTAGGATTCAGGGGGTTTACTTTACTCTCTTTTGCATTCAAATAGGAAAAAGCATTTAGAGAAATGTAATTGGGAACTAGGAAAGAAGGAGGAAAAAAACAATCCAGGGAAGAATGCATCGAGCAAAGGGTCTGGCTGGGTCATCAGAGAGAGCCTTGCTTTCAAGTCTTGTGTCTGGCCAGAAAAGCTTGTTAGAAAAAGAACCCACAGCTGTGAGCCAGTGACAATGTGTGGGGGCAGGGCTTGGTGAGGTCACCGGAAGTGGACTGCTGGGATGCTTTATTTGGATGTCTAAGGGCAAAGACACACAGGCCTGTAATCTCCAGAGAGACAATGTCTGCAGGCTGACCTCCCAGATGGGTGGTGTGCAGGGGTGCGGCCTCCTGCATAATTAATCAGCTCTGGCTTCCTTTGTCACATGAGCATTTCTACCTGCGTCCGGGGACATGCAGAGCTCTCACTTCACTTCATGGAGCAGACAAATCATCTAGGACCACCCCCAACCCCCCGGAACAGAAGGGCACACTGGGGGGGATGGGACTTCCTCAAGGTCACAGACAAAGATTCCCCAACACATGGCAGTTCTTGTTAGCCAGTGATGACTTCCTGAAGAGCCACAGCCCCTTACCAAGCAAATTTAGAGTGTGTACGGTCGTGTGTGTTTTGTCCGGTGTGAGAGTGAGAACCGTGTGAGTACTGACTATCTTCCTAATAATAACAGAGTCAGCACTGATAGAGCAGACCCAGTGCTGGGTGCTGTCCCCAACCTGCCATGTGTTAGCTCCATTCTCATGTCAAGCCAGCCAGGGAATGTTCACTGGGGTTCTTGGCAAATGCTCCTGGCCAGAAGTGGATTCAGGTTCTGGAGGCCCTAAATGGTCCAACTTGAAGCACCTTCTACAAGGAAAGGACTATCAAGTTAGAAATATACAATGAAGCCTAAGGCCATGGAAGGGCCCCAAGGAAGAGAAGGGCTCTGAAGCTGGAGAGTAAAGCTGTTGGTTGGTGTCCCCTGCCTCTTACGGAGCTAGGCAAGGGCTCGGGGCTTGTGTCGGTCAATGAGATGTGAGTGAAGTCGCCGTGCATCACTTCGGGTAGAAGTTTCGAGAGTCCGTGTGTGAGTCTCCACTTCCTTCCCCAAGCCTGACTCTGTGGTCCCTGGATCGACAAGGGAAGAAGTGTATGGATGGAACCCCCTTCACCCGGGGACCGTGCGTCATTGTGGTGACCAGAGCGTCCCTTCTGCCCTGCCTGGTGTCAACCAGCATAAACACGCAGAGTTGAGTGAGAAACGTCTGTCATGGTAGTTCACTAAGACTTTGAAGTTTTTTTTTAACCACAGCAAACCTAGCTTCCCTGAACTGACACACGTAGGGTGTTGTTATTGTTTCTATTTCCCAGAGGAGAACACTGAGGTGCAGAGAGGTTTAGTAGCTTTCCCAAGGTCACACAGCTTGTTAGTGGTGTAACTGGAATAAATGGTTCAGTGTCTTCATTTCTCGGTGACGTTAGTGAATGGGAGGACTGCGGCAAACTGAACATGTTTGTCCCATCTGAAGACTGACACTCAGCGGATTGCTGTGAAAGAGGAATACATCCTAGAAAGCACAGGAAAAACACTGGAAGATAAGGGCCTGGGGAAAAGCTTTATGAAGACGACTGCCATTGGCAATTGCGATAACAACCAAAATAAACAAAGGGTCTTAACTGAAAAGCTTCTGTACAACTAAGGAGACCACAACCAAAGCAAATAGACAACCAACACATTGGGAAAGGATATTTGCATATGTTGAATCAGACAAAAGTTTGATAACTAGGATTTCTAGAGAACTTAAATTAATCCACATGAAAAAAGCCAATAATCCCATATATCAACGGGGAAGAGAGATGAACAGAACCTTCTTTTAAGAAGACAGATGCATGGCTAGCAAACAAATGAAAAAATGCTCATCATCCTTAATTATCAGAGAAATGCAAATCAAAACCACCCTGAGATATCACCTAACACCACTGAGAATGGCCCACATTACAAAACCTCAAAACTGCACATGCTGGCATGGATGTGGAGAGAAGGGAACACTTTTACACTGCTGGTGGGACTGTAAGCTAATACAACTTTTTGGAAGGAAGTATGGAGAAACATCAAAGAAATCAAGCTAGACCTCCCATTTGATCCTGCAATCCCATTACTGGACATCTACCCAGAAGGAAAAAAATCCTTTTATCACAAGGACACTTGCACTAGACTGTTTATTGCAGCTCAATTCATAATCACCAAAATGTGGAAACAGCCTAAATGCCCACCAACCCAGGAATGGATTAACAAGCTGTGGTATCCATATACCGTGGAATATTATTTGGCCATTAAAAAATTTGGAGACTTCACAGCATTTGTATTAACCTGGATGGAAGTGGAACACATTATTCTTAGTAAAGCATCACAAGAATGGAGAAGCATGAATCCCATGTACTCAATTTTGATTTGAGGACAATTAATGACATGGTGGGGGGTGGGGAAAGGGAAGAGCAGAGTGAGAGAGGAGGAAGTGTGGGGTCTAAGTGTGTGACACATCTTGTACCTTCAATGAATCCCCAATTAAGAAAAAAAGGGCGGCACCTGTGGCTCAAGGAGTAGGGCGCTGGCCCCATATACTGGTGGGTGGTGGGTTCAAACCCAGCCCCGGTCAAAACTGAAAAAAAAAAAAAAAGGAATACGTGCCTCTTTTTGTCAGCTCTTCTGATTTTTTTTTTAATTAAAGGTCATAAATCCAGAGTTTTAACATGAAATCAGCTGACACTTTTTTTTTTTTTAAGTACTGAGAGCCTTGTTGGGCATTAGATTATGCAATGAAATAAGATATGGCTCACCAGTTTGAGACTTTACAACCTCCAAGTTTTCATTTAAAGAAAACCCAGCTGGGTGCAGTGGCTCTTGCCTACAAACCTAGCACTTTGGGAGGCTGCGGCAGGTGGATTGCTTGAGCTCAGGAGTTCAAGATCAGCCTGAGCCAGAGCAGGATCCTGCCTCTACTAAAAATAGAAAAACTCTGGGAGGCTGAGGCAGGAGAATTGCTTGAGCCCGGGAGTTTGAGGTTGTTGTGAGCTATGATGATGCCATGGCAGTCAAGCCTGAGCAACAGGATAAGACTCTGGCTGAAAAAAAAAATTAAAGAAAACCAAAAATTCAAGCCAGTAACAGACATATACTTGGGTGCAGGAGCAGCGGTCTGAGAAGGGTTTGAGGGGCAGGAGGACCCCAGTGGGATGCTCAGGGCCCAGAGAGGAAAGATGATGAGGAGCTGGGTGTTCCCAGGTGGGGGATGGAGGAGGGACAGTCACACACATTTTCAAGGCTTTGGTTCATATCAAAATGTTTTGTTCGGGTCATTCAAATTGTCATATGAGGCTGTCATCCTCACACTCATAGCCCTTGTATATGGGGGCTGTACTCACCACGATTTGTGGCTTGAGTGGGATTCGGCTGAGTGTCACTGAGTCAAAGAGAGAAGAGTCTGACCCCAAATAAGTCTTCCTGAAACCAGAAACCTCCTTGGACCAAAGAAGGCTGTTACTGGCGCTGTCTCTGCTGGGGCCCAGGCGTTTCGCCTCCCTTACTTCCTCTTCAGCAGTTTGTCCTGTGGGGCTCAGCTCATTCTCAGGAGTGGGGACAGTGAACAGTAAAGTTCTGCCCAAATGGCCCTTCTGAGAAGACTGACAAGGAAAGCCGAGGTCAGATAATCCTAGTGAGCACCCGGAACAGCTGACCTTGTGCGTTAACCAGATGGCCCCGAAGCCTAGAGGGCCACTTGACATGTCGTAAGAATAAACAGCCATTTGTGGAAATAGAATCTTGTGGGCAAAAACATTTGGAAAATTAGGTTATGCAATGAAATGCTGCAGGACTTCTCAGAGCCTGTCATGCTGCAGGACTTCTCAGAGCCTTTAAGATGCTATATGCTCTCTGCATCTCCCAGAGGGCAACCCTGCTTGCTTTTGGAACACTGTCCATCCCTTTTTGTTGTTGTTGTTATTTTTGTTGTTGCAGAATCTCTTGGGAAAGAATGTGCCCAGGAACATTCTTTGATCTGTGCTGGATGTGCAGCCTAATTTTTCCTCTGGGCCTCTCTCCTCACCCCTCAGGATCAGAGAAGTGTCTCTTTCTCTCCACGTTTCTTTCTGAGTTACGTTGTTCTCTTTTCAAAGATGGGTTATTTCTGCTGATTCATAGTTTAGACAGGTAGGTGGCCGGTGGGGACTGGGAGAGGTCAGTGCGCCTCTCTCACTGTGACCACGAGCCCTCATCCTCTCACCGTGCACAGGCGTCCACCCCGCTCTCTAACTCAGGATGACTTTGGCCATTGGAATTTCCAGGCCGAAGGAAGCAGTTTGCAGTGACCAAGGCCCTTGGAGGTAGCCCCGTCCTGGAGGAAGCCCTCCCTCTGCTGCGGAGGACACAAGAGGAGGAGGAAAAGGACGATGAGGGGGAGAGGCGGCCCTGAGTGGACGACCAGCAGGGGCCCCTTTTATGACTTTCCTGTTTATGGCTGAGAAGTAAACAGCGAGGAGACCAGGTTGTCTCCGTCGGCAGCTGGGGCACTGCTCAGGCTGGCTGGGACCCTCTCCTTCTGGGTGGCAATGGGCGGGAATCTGACAGTCACGCTAGTCTCAGAATGCATTTTTTTTTTTTTTTACATTTTCAAGCTAGCCTCTTGGGCATTTTTCCTTTGTCCCATGCCATCTGCTTGGCCCCTGCATCCGTCATCTTGTTCCTTTTGGGGGACAGTTGGTGATCTGTGTGTGCAAGCTTGGGGGTCACATTCCAGCAACAGCTCTTAGCAGCTGTGTGATTTCAGGGAGCCCTGCACCCCAGGGCCTCATCTATAGCGATGAGGATGAGTATTATCCCCCCCCCCAATCTGGGAGGACGTGGAGACTCTGACTGTGAACTTGCCTAGCATGTGGCAAATGACAATACATGTTCCCTGCTATGATTATTGCTTCAACTGCCCTCTCACCTCAACCTCAGCTTGGGGGGTGATCAGGGAAGGGGTCAGGCCCACCTCCCAGAGATTCCTGGCCCAGGAGAGGCTTGCTCTGCACCTGAGAAACACAGGCTGAGCCAGAGGGGAAGGTGCCTGGACAAAGGCAGAGAACACGGCCTGGGGGCAGCAAATACCTGGAGATCAATAAACTATAATTATCAGGAATGGTGTCTGGGGGAAAGGGGTGGGGTGATGCCAGAGTGAGGGGACAGCAAGAACACACACACACACACACACACACATGCACGCACGCACGCACGCACGCACATGCACTCTTACCAGTGCAGAAAACGTGCTCAGCAGAGGAAGCCACCAGGAACACAGAGAACAGGAGTGCGCTGTGCTTGCCAGCCCTGCTGTCTGGGCAGGACAGAGTGGGGCAAGGGCCTGACATCCATCAACTCCTTAAGTACCCCAAGTCCTCACCACATCAGTCCTTTGAACTACAAACGTACGAGGAAGAATTTAAGCGCCCCAGTACAGCAGCTGTGATGAATGCTGTGTTCCCTGTTTCCCGCAAGGATGCAGCTTTCTGATGTTCACTTACAATGCCCAGCCTGCTACTTTAGTTATGTTCTGATGTTAAAGCAGCGTGGAGTGTGATCTGTTACGTTAGAAATACTACTGGGACATAGCCAGGGTCCTCGCCATCCTGGGGCTGAGCACGTCCTCCTGGGACCCCTGACCCTGCAGCTTTTGGAACCCGGTGTGATGAAGTCCCCGGGACGTACAGGGGAGTCTCAAGCACCTGCTGGCTATTCTTGAGTTTCACCATGTTGCCACTTACTGTGTGTGTGTGTTTTAAGACTTTTTGGGGTTGTTTTAGAGTAGTTTTAGATTCATAGCAAAACTGAGAGGAAGGGACAGAGACGTCCTGTATACCCCTCACTCCCATGCCAAAGCCTTGTTGCTTTCTAAAGACATCTTTTATGTTTGTGTTTCCAACACTCACTATTCGGCCATCTCGTCTCTTCGGCCGGCATTGACCGAGGTCGTTGGGGGTTGACATTTCTTCTGAGTGGATCACAGAGACGATCATAAGAAAAAGGCATCTTCTTTCTAATATTTAAATATGGTTAAGTCTCTTTTTTTAGAAGGATAGGATTTTTGAAAACAAGCAAAGACACTGGTTTTAGATTTGGGCTTGCTTGTGTGCCAGGCATTACTTCTGCTAGCTGGCCTCAATTCAGTGGTACCCACAGGAACGGCTTCTACCATCACTGCGGGCCAGGGGCTGCTGGCTGTCCCTCCCCTGTCCGTGAGTGGATACCCAGGGAGGCCATCAGCACTTGCACTGTGCCCAACAGGGTGAGTTCCACCTTCCCCAGTGAGAAAACTGACTCTGCCAGGATGACCCCCAAAGCTCATGGTAGCAGTGACTAGGTTAGATCAGGTCCCCTGACTCTAAGCCTCTCTGTGTCACCTGGGGAAAAGTTGATGAGGACAAAATGGGACACTCTATCCAGCAATGCAGGAGGTTTTCACAGGCCGAGGTCTCACACAAGCCTCTGCCTCTTGCCCACCACCTGCTGCCTTGAAGGATGTACACCCACCTTCTCCAGCTCTGGGATGGCACATTTTGCAAGCAGCCCAGCCTCTTGGCCTTTGCTTGGGGAATCATGTGGCTTCCTAGATTCCTGGGTCCTGGGGCCAGGGTTGGCATTGGACCAGTCAGGACTTCTCAACAAGTACCCACTTCTCCTCCATCCCATTTGCTTCCTCTCTCTACCATTGCCATCCAGAAATGCCCCTCTCTATTAGAAGCAGAAGGAAGATTCTACATGCGCCCATTCAGCCAGGTGGGAGCAGAGGCTGGTGAGAAGATTCTGCCTGGGTTTGGGCAGGGTTCGCTGTGCCCACAGGAGGGAAGAAGGCCCTGAGCTCCTGCCCTGCCCTGAAGGGAGGCGGTGTCCACTGAAGGGGCTCAATTCCTTTATCCCTGAGCAGAGCCGCCACCTTTTGGAAGGAGAATGTGATTCCTACTTTTTCTCTTTTTTTGTTACCTGACCTTCACAAAGTGCAGCAGGGAGCTTCCTTTTGTTCTTATCTTTTTGTTTTATGTTTTTGGTTTAAACTGCCTAAAACTGTTGTCAGGGTTTAATTTGGATACGAGGAAGATATCAGAAACAGAAATTTACCGTAAACACTCTGAGCCTTAAGAATTTGTGGGGGCTTCATGGTTCTCCACCTTTCTAAGCTCAATGATGTTTTTTCATTTATTAACTTATTTTTCTGTCTTGATAAGATATCATTAGAGAACAATGTTTTAAAAAGGAAAGCGGTGTGTGCCTTATCCACTTTAATTAAAAGAAAATGTAAAAAGTGGAATAGGAGTCAGCTAAGAAGCTGGCTTCCAGCTTGGCCAACGCTACCCTAGGGGTGATTTGCAAATATCAGGGCTGGGTTTCTCTGGGTTTCTTTAACTTCAGACCTAAATCATGCTCACTTTTAAATGGCATTCAGAAGTACAAATGTGAGACTTTACAAAAGACTTAAATGTGAGTTCGATTTTAAGCAGTTTTTTTTTTTTTAACTTATTGAAGGAAAATTTGGTTGCCTTTAACTGGAATAAATTTTTCTTGCACATTCAGCCTGTTGATTTCTATTTTACTTGGGGAGAAAGAGCTGCCTGTGTAACTCTCCACAGAGAAACACTTTCAGTAGGTATTTTCTTATTTACTTTAGATTAAAAGAGAAATCTTAAAGTTCTGGAAGAATGTCTAGACATTTGTCCATAATGTAGAGAGGAAAAGCAATGCAAGGAATTACTTCCACTTTTTTCAATCTAGATTCCCCCCTCTTCCTATGCAGCTCCTCGCCCAGGCACGGTGGACTGGCCTGTCACCCCCAATGCCTCCAGAGCCACCTTGCCAAGGGGAAGACCGTCCTGGAGCTGCTTGTTACTTCATATTTTTTCTTGTTATTGGGCTCAAATCTCCCACTCTGGATACTTTATGAAATAGTTATATAAACTATGGTGACAGGCTCTCCGAGTTTTAAAAAGCTAATTTAAAGTATTTTTTTTGAGACAGAGTCTTACTCTGTCCCCCAGGCTAGAGTGTCATGGTGTCAGCCTTACTCACAGCGACCTCAAGTGCCAGGATCCAAGTGATCCTCCTGCCTCAGCCTCCCCAGTAGCTGGGACTACAGGTGCCTGCCACAGCGCCCGGCTAGGTTTTTTATTTTTAGTTGAGATGGCGGTGTTTCTCTAGCTCAGGCTGGTCTCAAACTCCTGAGCTCAAGAGATCCACCTGCCTCAACCTCCCAGAGTGCTAGGATCACAGGCGTGAGCCACCATACCTAGCTAAAGTAGATATTTTCTTAAAAAAAAGTAATTTGATGTAAGCATTTAGTGGAGGCAGGCAGCAATGACATAGAAAGAGCACTATTGTCACTGTCAACAACAGTTATTTTGCAAACGATGGTTTTCTGATTGGATTGCTTATTTTTCCCATTTCTTCTCACCAACCCTTACTCTCTTTTCCTCCTGTGTATTATTATAGAATGACTTAGCTTTCTGTTTGTACTTTGTCTACCATCTCAAGATTTTGAATCTCAGCTTAAATGTTCAGAAATAAAAACTTCGGGTGCACACCCGAGGCCATGCTCACGTACTTCTTGCAAGTAGATTCCGGAGTCGTCACTCCTCCCGCTGTGTCTTCTGTGGGCCCTGGGAGGGTGATCTGGGTGGCCCTGTTACAGCCCAAAGACTTCACACGCGTCCCCAGTTTCCCAAAACATCTCCACCACAAGGCACCCTGAGTTTCTCGGTGCTGTCTCTACTAACATGGATCAAACGCACCCCATTGCGGGCTGATTTATGGCTGCATCAGGGAAAACTCCACGGAGGGTATAAAATACCATGTTCCACGCTCCGGCCCAATCTTTCGTGTTATCGGTGATTGCAGGTGCACTTTATAACACTGGGGCCAAATCGAAATCAAGGTGATTTGTGCATCAATCTCCTGGATAAAATCAGGGCATGCTCTGCTGCATTTTGACCTTCGTGGTGCCTTTGGCTGGTCCAACTTTTTTAAGTCCCCAGGCATACTTGGAAAACACAGCAATCTTGACCAGAGCCGGATTACCAGCTATATCCAAAAGCTTAAGTGCTCACCCTAGAGACTCCTGAAAACCAGGGCAAAAACCCTGGGAGGCTGGATGGACTCTGAGAAGCATGTTTGCTGGGGGCAAGGAAGAGGGAGAAACTTAGTGCCATTTTCATGGGCTCTTCGTGGGTACTCCTGAATACTGTAGCAAATCTAAAAATAAAAACTTTTAATCTTACCAAAAGCCAGCAGATAATTCAGCCTCTGAAAGCCTGAGTAGGCTCTTACTATCATTCAGGAGCTCAGCTAACTGTGAGGCAGGGCAGTCATTCAATTTCTAAAATGAATGGGAGAGCAGAGATATGAATGGAATTGGGGACAGCCGGTTTATTCTTGCCATCACCAACAGGTGGTTGCCTTACTGATTTTCATAGAACAAGGTCATAGATTTCCTGAAAAGTCTGACTGCTTCCCCACAGGAAAGTTCAAATCCTACCCCCAATTTCCACTGATGCATTCACAAGGCCCAGGGTGGGGTAGGGCACTGGGGGGAATTAAAGATACTTTGAACAGATTCATGGAAATTGTAGATTTTTAGAACCTGAAGGCTCTTTAGGGATGGTTACAGGGTGTATTTAGGGTAAATATTTTTAAGTCAAGCTTTTATGCCTATAATCTGAGTTTCTCAACTTATATTTAGCCCTGAACTTCTTTTTAAAGTAATTCCATCTCTTTTGATTCTGCATCCTTTCATATTCCAAAGGAGGAAACTCAGAGGGCTCTTCAAATGGTAAAGGCTGTTTCACAAAACTCTGTAAGATATGCTAATGTATATGGGATAATTATTAAGATAAATACCTTGTGTTGGAAACTGCAGTTAATTATAATATATATAATTAGTCACTGGTCAGCCTAGAAGTTATAATTTATTACTCCGTAATTTGCATTTATTATCAAAGATATTTAATTTACAGGAATTATAAAAAATAGCCTGATTTGCGTGATTATGGAAATGGTGGGCACTTAGCAGACTTCAAGACTCTTTTTCAAGCTTTTCTAAACCCGTCGTATACAATTTCAGGAAATCACACACCGACATTAGCAGATTGATCAAAAAACAAGAAAGCCATTTTTGTTAAAAGAAATGATGCAATTTTCTCTTCCAGACCCTCAGCTTTGGAACAACAGGTAAGCTTTCTGAAGGGTCCACGTCTAAGTATTAGCATTATGGAGCTTCTGTGATAAAAATATTTTGTGTGTCAGTGTTAGGAAGACACAGTAAAATAAAATACTAGATGTTTTTCCTTTTAGATAATAGTTTCTCCTGGACAGTGAAAAGGAAGCCAGCAGTTCGTCACAGAGACAGCTTTTGTATAAAAGGAGAGCCTGGTGGCCTTTTATAAAACTTGTTTCCATGAAGCTCTTCCGCCTTTCAGACATACGGTTTCTGCTCTCCTGTCCCGATTCCTACTCTGTCAGAACTCTGGGTCCCCAGTCACACAGAAGCGACTTTCCTGCATCCTTTTCTCTCTGAATTGAGGTCTGTGTTAAAGAGGAGTCCTCAGGAGAGTAGGGGAAGGCAGCCTCAGTCTTATCCCCGAGGAAGCCCCTATTTTAATAAATGCAGCCACAGTTTGATTTGCAATGACTTAGCCTGAAATGTGTCCTGGGGGAAACAGCACCCAGGGGACACCTCCCTTTCCGAGACGAAGGGCCCCTCCAAGCTGGGGCTGTGAGGATTCCCCCTCGGGTCCCCGTGTCTTCTGATGGCAATCATCGCAGTCAGTCCTTTAAACATTATTTTAGATCCCGCTGAAGGCTGAGATCAGGTCGTCACTCTCTCAATTCCTGTTGCTTCCAAGGTCAGAAATGGGATATTTGATTTTATGGGTTTCTTAAGTAAAAGCGAAGCACAGCTCAGCTTGGGTGTGACTTGAATTACTCTTCCTATGGATAGAAATTCTGTTCTCTGTGGAAAGAGAGGCTGGGGGCAAGGATGGAGGACAGAAGCTCTTGAGGACACACCCTGTAGGTTGATCCCAGGGAGCTCCTGTGGGGCGCTGGACGCTGCAGAGTCCTGAGAAGCATGAAGGACACGGACCACTTCCCGGTTCCTTCTGCGAGGGGCTCCTTGGCTGCTCCAGCGTTCGGGAGCCCTGTGTGCACAGGTGTCCCAGGGTGGTGCGCGTGCACTAAGGGGGGGCATTGATCGCAGAGAATTTAAACGCCGTGTTCTCCTTTGTATAATGGCTCAGAGCTGCCACTTCCTTGGAAGAGTTAGACTTATCTTTCCCTGAGCAGCCCACAGCCAGTGACGAGCTGGCCCCCGCAGGAGAGACATCCCCATCTTCATCCCCCAAGCTTCACCTTACTCAAGACCTCAGCCTTGCCCAGCTCCTTCCCGTCTCTCTCCTGCTTCTCTCCCTCCCTGGAGTAGACCCCGAGCCTGCAGATCCCTGTCTCAGCTGTGCTTCTGGAAGACCCTTCCTGAGTCATTTGACTTCCAGGCAGGGACGTTCTACCTGGAGGAAACATTTGACTTCGGGTTCATCCTGGCCCACCCGAAGTCCCAAAGTGTCCAAAGGTCCAGTGTCTTCCTCTTTGCCTATAGACGCTCTAAATATTCTGGACATGCTCTAAATACTCCTTGGACCCTCTAGGTTTGATTGATGTCACCCATGGCTCTGCAAGGCTATGGATCCCTGTGCTGCCCTGAGGGCGTTAGACTCTTTCCTCCAGGACTCTGGTTAAAGGCCATGCCCAGCCTCTGGGAGGCAGGGTAGCATGAGCTTTGTGGACCAACAGGCCCAGGTTTAATCCAGATGGCCATTGACTTCCTGTGTAATGCTGACAAGAGACTGCGCCCAGTGTCACCCTCACCCAGCTGCGAAGCGGCCGAGCTGGTGTTTAAACCCAGAAGAGCTATTCCGGAGCCCCGTTCTTCACTGCTCTGGGCAGCGGGCACAACACGCCTAAAGTTTTTAGCTCAGTCCCAGCTGCTCGGAACAGAACAGTGATGGAGATGATTATCTCTTGACAAGATGATGAGGATGATGGGTGACATTTGGAGAAAACAGTCTTGTGCGTATAGATAACAAAGGAAGATGGAGCAACTCAAATGCCAAAGATTCCTTCCCAAACACTCCTTCTGATGAGAAAACACACACACACACGTACTTTGGGACCTTGGAAATGAGCACTGGTGTTAGCTGAAGAAGACTTCACCCTCCTGAAATGCAGACTTTGAGTGAATGAGTTCATTTGCCTCAGTCTTGCTGTTCTCATCTATAAAATAGGCAGAAATTTGGGGTTAACTGAAAAGAGGTCCTGGATAGAGGTGTTTAGCTATGGACGCTCACCAGATGTGTGGTGGTGGGAAGAAGGCCAAGTCTTGGGAGGGGACATACAGGTGTCTTTGAGGGGACACAGTGCCTGGCACCTCTGCTGGGAACCCGAGGGCCCCGAGCAGCAGGTGAAGCAGCCTCGTAAGAATGGCTGGGACCGCAGCAGGCCCAGCTGCGCTGGCTTTGTGGGGCAGGACTGGCCGTACCCCTGGCTGTTTGCAGCAGCACTTCCTCTGAACCCTAGGATCCTCTCCCTTTTTCTGGATCTTATTTCCACGTTAGGCCTCATTTACCTGAAAGTGAGCTCCCAAAGCAAATATCCGTGGGAACAGGGATTTGGGTCTGTTGGCACTCAGTCCTGCACTCCCGAGGCTAGAATAGAACCCAGCAATGCTGGATTTTCAATAAATATTGTTGAGAAAATGAACTTACGCAGAGCCAGAACTGCAAGGCAGGAATAAACGCTCCACAAAGGCCTCCCAGTGTGTCTGGGCAAAGCCATGGACTTCATGCACCTGGCATGTTGCTGCCGTTAGCTCCCTCTTACCGGCTGGGGAGAAGGGCGCCTGAATTTTACTGGCTCTTTCAATTTAAGAGCTATGACATTTTGAAAAGGACAATTTCAGGAAGTTCATCTAGTCTTAGCATTTGTAGCAAAACACATTTCTAGAAAATATGCTAGAAATGTTCTCTCTTAGAAATTTAAAAACTTCTTTCTAAAGTAACTTTTGGGTTAAGAAGTCAAAAGTAAAGTAAGAAATCAGAAGTGAGTGCACCACATACCAAAACCCATGGGACACGGCTGAAGTAGGACTCGGCCATAGGGATTTATCAAAGCAGAAGACTGAAAATGCATGAGCCAAGCACACAGCGAAAGAAGCTATAAAACAATACCACCATAGGAATGGCACGTACATGTACACATGCGTGCACACACGTATGCATTCACACACTTGCACACATATGCACACACATCATGCACACACAGAGGAAAAAATTTCACCTGCCTTTTTCGTAGAAGAATCTTAATGATAGAGAGAGGCACTAGTACATTTTCTTTTTTTTTTTACAATTTTAGACTGGGGCTGGGTTTGAACCCGCCACCTCTGGCATATGGGGCTGGCACCCTACTCCTTTGAGCCACAGTCGCCGCCCCGGCACTAGTACATTTTCTGAAAGTAGTCAGCAATTGGCATATTTTCCATTATCAATAATTGTGATTATATACTGCCACGCTACAGAATATGAGGTTTTCTACAGGATAAGGCTGTTCTAAAAGATATCATTTTTATTTTATATAGGTCCCTCCTGGAGAAGTGTCCGCTGAAGAAGGTGGAGGGGAGGCCTTGTGGGCGACTTACAGGCCGGTCCTGGCATGGGCGGAGGGCCCACCCAGCCCATGGCCATGGAGAATTACATTGCCAGGTGATGTGATCTGTATCCTTTGATAGTGGCCTGGATGACAGCCTGAAGTGTAATAGGCAGGTTCTTGGGCAGGGGTCCCTGAGCTAACAGCTGGAATTTCCACGGCTCAGGGAAGTGAGGGAACATGGCTTCCTTTTCTGATTCCAATGGATACTTAGCCCGGTGAGTAATCAGAAGTCTGGATTCTCACCTCACCTCCCAGTGGACGTCATTCCCATAAGATCTTGGTGATCAACGGCACTGGGGAAATCCTATTTGGGCTTCCTGGCTGGGGCAAAGAAAGCCTTGGACGCCCACTTCTCTAAGCAGGGGCTGGGTCTGTGCTCTGCCTCGGAACAGCATACACGGTCGATCAGGGCTTTCCTCCCGCTTGCCTGCCATCGTGCACACTGAGCTGGGCACTGTCTGCCAAGAAACAGGAACCAGGAGCCAGGAAGATTTCACAGCTACAGTGTCCAACCCATTCGTGGGACTGCTGGACCACGTATTCCCTTGGCTGCGGTTGGAGCCCCTGGAATGTCTGGGAGTGTCCCCTTGGGTGAGTGACCGCCTCACCACAGGACATAGTCCAGGGATGCTGGCACCTTTAGACTCATGTGCCCCCGAGGTATCCAAAAATGTATGTGCCCACTTGGAGCCTTGTTTTTTTCTGTTTGTCTGTTTTTTAATACATCCGTGAAATGGGTGCAATATAGTGCCAATCTCACAGGCTGTGGCAGCTTTTCCATGAGGAAATTACGTAAAATGTTTACACCAGTGATTTTCAAATGGTGTGCTATAAGAGGATCCTAGGTGTGCCCTGAAAACAATTTTAAAGATCATTAATTAAATTATTTTCAAAAGAAGTTCAAAGCACAATAAGTATATCTTTTCTTTTTTACTTTTTTTTTTTTTGATCAACGTAATTAAAGTGTGGTGCAGAAGTTTAACTATAGGTTCATATGTGCTTCGAGACAAAAAAGGTTGAAAAACACTGGTTTAGATCAATACCTGGCTTATGTGAAAACAAACTAAATGGTACATGAATTACTCCTTTTATGCCCTTTTCTCATTTTCAAACAGGGTAAACAATAACCATCATTTCCTACTTCAGAAGGGGGTTTAACTATGTACCTTGACTCATATGAAATTATCAATATTTGATCATTTTTTATTGAGCAATAATAATAATGCAAAAAAAGTAACATTTACATTGCCAGATAAGAGTATGTCTATCATAGAATGCTTTGACTCTGAGCTTCGGTATGGAGTCCTCAGTTAACTTCTTCTTATTTTTTTTCCAAAGTCTCAAAAAAAAATTTGATCATTTTTGACCTATAAAAACGCCATTTCTTGTGGGTCAACCTTATAAATCGTGGCATGGTGATTCATATCTATAGAGACTTATAACCAATTATAAATATAAAGTGCTATTTTATATCCTTTTCACTTTCTAGCTCCGCAGGGAACCCAGAGAAGCACCAAACTGGAACTACAGGGGTTTTTTCTCTTTGTTTCCTTTTATGCCCCCTCCCTCCAACCCCCCACCAACTTGCCCGTAATCATATTTCACAGAGCTCTGTAGGGGCAAGCTCCGTTAATCAGAACTACTCCACAGAAGAGGGTAGATTGGTTATTTTCTGTGTTCAATTGCTAATTGATTTGATAATTGCCTGGGAGACACACACAGACACACACATACCCAAAACAAATGTCAGGCCACACACTCTTCTCTCGACAGTAAGATGAAGATGTTTTAGTTATTGGAACTCAGATGTCACCTAGAAGACTAAGAGGGGGTATCAGGAAAAGAAAGAGGGGAGTGGAGTCGGGGGATGGGGGAGGCAGGCTATTCCTCTTGGTTTTATCAAGCGAAATTACTCCCCAAATATGACAATAAATCACTGCAGAAATCAATCAGATGGAAGGCCACTGCTCCATGCTGATAATACATCAATCAATATTTAATGTTTACACTTTAATTAATCCGCACACGGGAAGCATTCTTTCAGTGACAAAAATAAAGGGATAAGAAATAAAACACCTTTTATATCAAGGAGCGGTGAGTACGCTGCCTATCTGGGTGGCTTTGATTGGAGCTGTCATTGATCACCTTGAGCCTTGCCAGCCTCCGGGTCACATTTGGATATGAAGCTAATGTGGGGGAGGGGCCCAGAGGTGTCAGCATCCGCCCTGGGAAGATTGTGACTTCTTCAGAACTGCTGTGGAGTATGGATTCCTGTGAAGACAGAACAAAGCCAGGGTAAATATTGGATTTTAAACGCTGGTGACATCTTTCTCCTGAGAAAAGATTTCTGTCCACAGAGGGTGATCTATAACTCTGAGGGAGGCAGGGTGAGCCAGAAAGACATTTTCTTCTGTGTTTCAAAGAGGCCCAGCGTCGTCTTGGACACAGGGATTCCAGCCTGAACCACCAGGTGGTTTATGACACTCGGAGGCCATTAGCCTGGCTTTCATGCTCCATCTTTTTATCAATGATGGTGTTTTAAAATACCCACCCCCATGTGGATTATAATTCATATATAACTGTGCACGAATCCATTTGAACTGTGAGTGATGAGTTGACCTCATATTACATCGCGTAGACATTTAATCAAACATGTATCACATACGGTTTTGCAGATTCCTCTGGGTGTTTTGCAGCCGAAGCCTTTCATTTTGGAGTCTTGAACGTTTCCCACACTCTTGAAAAGCTCACAGGCTGTATGGGGTGCACCTGTAGTTTTCATCTGAGACGATGACATGGTAGATAATGGTGGATTGTCCCTCAAAACCCGCCAAGACTTCCTTTTTGGAGCCTGGTGGTGAGGTCACAGCTGGCAAAAGGGGCCACCCCTACAGAGCACCTGGGCATTGGACTGGACGGCTCATTTCAGAGTCAGGAGAGTGAGGAAGGCTGTGTCTTTCACCGACTCCTCTGCTGCTGTTGGCCGAGGGCCACGGCCAAAGCAGTGAAGGGCCCACCTCTCCCCACTCTGAGGCCAGAAGGAGCCCCCAGGTCTCTCCTTGCAGAGCCCACTGGTGAAGGGACACGGGCACACACCGACTGTGGCTGCTACACCAGGACTGATAAACAATAACCGACATAGATTCTGTCTATAAATTGTGGGGAAAAGGTAAATTACAAATGGTTTGACATCAAAACATTTCAGTTACTCTTAACCATCTTTGTAGTCAAACCCACCCTGTTAGACTGTCCTGTAGTGCTGGAGCAGAGCGCACACTCACTCTTGGCTTGCTGGCATGGAATTTAAATCTTTAAAAGTTCCATTGAGTGCTAAAGGAAGTATTTTAGCGGTTGTACGTGCATGTGTGTGTGTGCAAAATATGAATCACACTCCACTTAACGCACTGGAGCAAGATGCCCATGTTGTGAGAGGGATAAAGAAACCGGGGCAGATGAGAGGCCACCATGTGCATGAGTCCCACTTTACTTCTAGGGCATTCTGTTCTAATCTCTGTCTTTTTCTCTCTCCTCTCTCCACCTCCTCCTCCATCTCTACCAAGCAACTTTTTGTTTGCTATAACATTTATTTTCTGTATATGTCTGCAAACTTTACTCCCTAATACAAGAATCACACTCTACCCCATCTGCCCAACCCAACTTAGTGTAATAGACCAACGATTATTTGTGTGGCATGCCTACTGCTGTTATTCAGTCCAAACTGTATCTATTTAATTATTCCTCTTTTACATTTAAACTACATGCTCCCCCCACCCCCACCACAAGTTCCCTCGCCATTTATTGAATTTATCTGTGTCTGCCCTTGACCGTAACTCATTTCTAGCGGGATGAGTAGAATTTACATTTTTAGAAGCTTCTGTTGCAGGAATCTGGTCTGATCTATGTCACACTGGGTTTTAAAGACTGTTTTCAGGTTATTTGGTTAACCTGGGCTTATTAAGTTTCCTGCTTAAGTTAGTAAAGACACTGGTCTTCACTAAGGGAAGGAATTGTGGGAGAGGTACTGGTGGGACCCAGAACATTTCTCATGAACGTGGTAAGGCTTCTGTTGCAGGAATCTGGATCACGATCCATTTTTCTCAAGAGCAGCCAACAGTCAGCTACACTCCAAACACCTTCCCCTACATCTTTGCTCAGGAATCAAACTCCCTAGAAAGACTGGTCTTGGCTGGATTTGGTTTTTGCCCGCCCTCATGGCCAATAGTAAGCAGGGAGTCATGAGATGCCACTTTCTCACAAAAAAGGTGGGGACTAGCGACCAGCAGGTGGAGGAAGGGAATCCTGGGCAGATAAAAGCAGGAGCAGCCCAGACACCCACCACGGTCTGTTTGTTGTACCATTGTGTAAAAGTAAAATCTTTCACTGAACATGCACCTCTGATTTTCTCCTCCCCATATTTCTTTTTAATTTTCAAATTAGCATACAAATATAGGGATCTTTATTTATTTTATTTTATTTTTTTGAGACAGAGTGGCATCCTAGCTCACAGCAACCTCAAGCTCTTGGGCTCAAGTGATCCTTTTACCTCAGCCTCTGGAGCAGCTGGGACAACAGGCACCTGCCACAATCCCTGGCTAGTTTCATATAGTGATCTTCAAAAGCTCATGCAGGAAATGGGCATGCAAAAGAGCTAGTGCCTGGCAAAGAAACTAAAATGGTGCTGAGAATTTGGTGTATTCTAGGCCCTACAGTTTATATCCAGAAACTCCTTTTATATAAATTCTTACCTTTTAAATACATTTCTTGAGCTCCTGCTTCCCCCAGAATTAAGATATCTAATATTTCCTTCTTGAGATTTCTTCCCCATTCTCTTTAAATTATCTAAGAATATCTTGGAATTAATTATGTTCCTCCAGTTATTTTTGAACCTGGGGCAACTGTGCTCCCCAAGAGAACATTTGTCCATGTCTGGAGACGTTTTTGATTATTGTGGAGTGGGAAGCTGCTTCTGCATCTAGAGGAAGAGATGTTGCCACACATGCTTCCGTGCAGCTCCCACTCTAAGGGGTTATCTGGCCCAAATCCACAGGGTATCAAAACTGAGAACCCTGCTTTTGCCCAAAGGGGTCCTTCGTAGTCCAATACCAGTTTACTCCTGCTATTGCTCATCGCTGCCACATGGGGTTGCTGTTGAAGTCTAGGCTGGTGCAGTCTGGTAACTGACAACCATCTGGTCCACAATGATGCTCATATGGGCTCTTTTAGTTTACATTTACACATTTATATGTTGTAAGTCCAACATCTAAGGGATGCTATACCTGAAATGTTTCTATTTTATCCACAGGGAGATTTCTGTAAAAGGAAAAGTTCCTGGACTCTAGGGCTGAGCTGCCCTCCTATCCTGAGCTTTGCTTCCTACAGCAGAATGAATCCAGCAGACAGATGCCTAACACAGGTTCACTGTTGACTGGACTTCAGACCCTCCAGGGCCTTTTCTTTTCATCTCCTCAGCCCATCACTGAGGCTTCAACCTGTTCACAAGGAGCCTTACTTCATATTTCTCCAGGGCTTCATGTCCTAATGTTGGCTGCATGTACAGAATGGGTCCTGGATGGATTCTGCCACCAAAAAGCAAGTGGCTTTCAATGTGGCTTCAGTTCTTCATTGTTAGGATGATGAATTGGGTTGGTGAGAGTTTTCTGGACTTAAATCACGTGTGTATATCACTTTTACAAGTTTTGTCATGTCATGTGAATTGTTTGGACTTTTATTCACTCAATATTTTCCTTTCAATTGATTCACTAAATTTACTTAGTGTTTTTTAATACTAAGTATCTTTTTGCACTCTCTCCTATGGAAAACCAGTTGGCCTGAGTAAAAAGCAAAGGAAAAAATAATTAATTGTAATTCAAAAAAGCTATTATTCAGTTCCAGATAAATGTTGTGGCTTGCCAAAGATTCTGAGTCTTACAAATTTATCACTCAAGTGGCTCCAGACATTCAAAGAAAACTCCAGAAATTGGCTCTAGTACTAGACCATAACCTGGAGAATCTTCTTAAAATGGCGCCACTACGGGCTTTTATAACCAAGATCTGGAGAGAAAGGAACAGAAAAGAATGACAACTCTAGTAATGGCACTCTGACAAATGAGCAACCTTCAGGGGCAGAGGGAAACCAGAGGAGCGAAAAATAAGTGCTTCCAGTGTGGTCAGACTGGCCACTTCAGAGAAGACTGCCCCCAGCAGTACCACTGGCTGGGCAAGTCACCTGGCCCCTGTCCAGAATGCAAGAGTGACCACTGGAGGGTGGCCTGTCCCCAGAGGCGAAGGCCTCCTGGGACAGTGACCCCATCAGAGCCCAAAGTGGACTGAGGGTGCCTGGGGCAAATTCTCATGGCTCCAACTTGTGTCATCACCCCTCAAGAGCCCCAGGTTTGCCTTATAGTGGAGCGCCAGGAGAGAAAATTTCTTTTGGACACTGGAGCAACCTTTTCTGTACTTCTCT